>CM075005.1:955788-958288 GCA_037576675.1 Pangasius sanitwongsei | reverse complement strand
ATCTCAAAATCATATAAATAAACACGCAAAATCGCAAAGCCGTATTCATAAATAAACACAAAATCGTATTCATAAACAAACACGCAAATTGTTCTATATTTGGCTAAAAAGACACGATTAGGCACAGAGGGGGCGGAGTCTTAGCAAACTGCGCTAATAAAGAAATGAAAATGAAGTGATTTCGGTTGTCCAAGATGGCAGCCGTCGTAAATAATGTCCGAGTGTTGAGCTACATGATGAAGTGTGACATGAAGTCCATATTAGCAAAGATGTTGTGTGATATAGACTTCCGTTATTCTATTACTTGTTAGCTACATTAGCATCCAAACACGTCTCAGCTGTTCGTCTACTTTGGCCAAAATGTTCCTTTAAGAAAGAAAGAAAAAGTGTGTGTGTGTGTGTGTCGGAGGCTCATGTGAACCGAGCTGTAGCGTAAAGTCTCTCTGGTTTTGCGGTTCTCTGTCCCTCTCAAGCCCCTGGCGGCCATCTTTGTTTTGACAGAGCGCTGCAGTTCCAGAAACTTCTCTCAGATGTGCTGAAGTAAGGGGAAAAACAAAACAAGCTCACACACATCGCCTGGCCTGCTCTCGCCCAGCACACACACACACACTTTAACACAAACACACACTCTTTAACACACACGGTTAAGTGGATATGGTCACGTTCGCTTCCTGTGTGTGTGTGTGTGTGTGTGTGTGTGTGTGTGTGTGTGTGTGTGGGAATGTATTTGGATTTCTGGTGGAAAACGTTGTTTTAATCGCAGCAGTTCGGCCTCGAATACCAACATGTGAGCGTGCGCTGAATTTCACACACCTTCACATGTGTTAGCGCTTTGCGATATATAGTTCGCAGTCCAAAAACAAACACACACAATAGCCGTGAAAAGTAGAAAACACACACACACACACACACTTAATCCTAAATGTAGCATCTACTTTAGCACACCTGCGCTGTTGTGTTCTGGATTCTGATTGGTCAGGAGGTTTCTATAACAGCATTAAACAACGCTGATGGCACAAACAATATTATTTGTTTAATTACAGCGTAATTTTACCTGAATGCAGCATTTTATTAGTAATTTATCAAGATATCTGAGGTAAATGATGACGTTCCGGATAATTCTGGACAGTTTCCATGGTTACCGTGGCTTTACATTGTCTGTAAGTGCCACATAAACAGATAAAATGATACTATAAACACACTTAGCATCATGCGCTAGCACAACAAACAATGGGTTGACCAGTTGTGTATGGAACGCATGTTCGTTGTGTTAGTGGTTGATGCTAAATGGCATTACAGCGTAATTTTACCTGAATGCAGCATTTTATTAGTAATTTAACAACATTTTTGAGGTAAATGTTGACGTTCCGAATAATTCTGGACCGTTTCCATGGTTACGGTGACTTTACATTGTCTGCAAATGCCACATAAACAGATAAAATGATACTATAAACACACTTAGCATCATGCGCTAGCACAACAAACAATGGGTTGACCAGTTGTGTATGGAACGCATGTTCGTTGTGTTAGTGGTTGATGCTAAATGGCATTACAGCGTAATTTTACCTGAATGCAGCATTTTATTAGTAATTTAACAAGATATCTGAGGTAAATGTTGACGTTCCGGATAATTCTGGACAGTTTCCATGGTTACCGTGGCTTTATATTGTCTGTATAACGCACTTAAACAGCTATATATAAGCTAATTAAATTGCTAGCCTTAGTTAATAGCTAACTTGCAGCCTAGCAACAGTGTTTTCACAGTCATTGCCGCTTGTTCAACTTCACATTTTTTATTTATGAAATGTAATAATAAAAATCCTCAATAAATTGTGTTGTAAAAGCTCGTTATAATGATTTTAATTAAGTAAATTGTATTACCTATAAATAATTTAAATTAACTTTAGCTTATGATGTTAGTGGTGTTTATAAAATATAAAAATGAAATCTGAAATATTAAATATATATACGTCGTATGTGAGGCAGGTTGATGGGAAAGACGAAGCTGTGAATTTTCCTCTCGGCTGTGTGTGTGTGTGTGTGTGTGTGTGTGTTGGATTGATTTCTTTCCTCTGGCTTCATGTTTTTTGCATGTCCCCCTCGTCTCTGTCCCCCCCTGCGTGGACTTTGGCGAGGCGTCTGAATAACGAAGGCGGCTCGTTATGAAAAATTCCCGTCGTGTCGAGGCGTGATGTTTTTAGCGACGCAGCAGTATTAGCTATGCTAATTGGGCTCTTTGGACTTAGCCAATAGAAACGCTAAATTAATTAGTCATGTAGACAAAATGTCCGAAACAGGAACGGCGACATAATTACACCTCCATCCTACACACACACACACACACACACGCTGCTCTTTTATTTATTTATTCTGATGTTTCATTAATCAGCCTGTGTGTGTGTGTGTGTGTGTGTGTGTGTGCTTCTTTAATTAACACACTTCAATACACTTTACATCCATCATCACTCTCTCTTCTCACATCATTTTATCCCTCTTTTTC
>CM075005.1:938288-953288 GCA_037576675.1 Pangasius sanitwongsei | reverse complement strand
GGCCATATAGCCGGACTGTAAGGACTTGACGTGTGTGTGTGTCTCAGTGACAGATCCTTCAGTCGATTCTGCCTGTCTAGAGAGAGAAAGAGGGAGAGAGCGAGAGAGAGACAGAGAGAGAGAGAGCAGTTTTTCATCCCTCACTCCGGGACTGTAATTGCCTCTGCAGTGCCTCGTCATTAGAAAGAAGTGACAAGTGAGCTTAACTATCGCTTCAGGATGGGATCCATCTCTCTTTCCTTCTCTCTCATTCTCTTTCTCTCTCTCTCTCTCTCTCTCTCTCTCTACAGTAGCTCTTCAGGAGTTCTTTAAGGGTTAATTTGATAATTACGGGTTCTTACTTCTCCTAGGAACCCTTTCTGATAGGAAAATCCTCTGTCACAAGGTTGTACATGAAAGCCCTAACGGTTCCTGCAGGGCGACGAACTAAAGAACGCTGTGTTTTTCCTACACGTGATGTCATTTAATTTTAGGAAAGAACTAATTACGGTTTTAGTAATGTGTGAAAATAAAGTACACTCAGATAATTGCTATAACTGGATAATTACAGGTTCTTAGTTCATATCTAGAACTCTCTCTGATAGAGAAACACTCATTCTATGGAGAACCTTAAAGCGTTAAGAGCTCCTTAAAGGGTGTAAGTGTAATGTCACTTATTTTTAGTAAACATACTATTTGGGTTTTTTATATTTCATTAGAAAATTAAGACAAATTTAATAATATGTGAAGACAAAAAATCCTCTTTAATAGTTCATTGGATAAATACCGGTTCTTTTGGAGAAAGCTTTTCAGAGAACCAGTGGTGTAGGAGTTTAAGGGTTTGAAGGATTTCCCCGGAGGAACTAAAGAACCTGTATGTTTTCTGCATTCTCTAAGAGTGTACATGAATTTATTCAGAAATGCTTTTCCTACATAGAGCAACTTTAAATATGTAAATATTATAAAAATGCGAATAATACTGAGCAGTGAAATTCACTCTGATGCCATTAATACACACATTTTAATGAAACATGGTGAGGGGAGAAAGGAGGAGTCAGGAGTGGTGCAGGGAGAGAATAAAAGGGAGATAAGGAGAGAGAGAGAGTGTGATGGAGGGATAGGAGAGCGCTCTTCTTGTGCACTCACACTCCCAGTGTATTGATATTGATTCGCAGGAAGACAGGAAGTGTCATACGGAGAGTGAGACCTCGAGAACAAGTCCCTAAATCCCTCCAGCACAGAGACACGGAGACTCGGCTCTACTAAAGCTCGGCTCTGATCTGTTCCACACGGCCGAGGGAAAAAAAAGACAGAATAGAAGAGAGCTCTGTCACCTGCAGAGTGTTAGAGGGGACGTGTGGAGAAAACAGAGAGAGAGAGAGAGAGAGAGAGGGAGAGAGAGGGAGAGAGGGAGAGGGAATGTAGGAGGTGGTGAGGGTCCGTGAGGAGCTGAGCTCAGCATCGTCACTACAATATAAAATAACACTGATTAGACCTGAGACAGGACACACTCGTCCCTCTTTAACCCCTCACACTCACACTTTACTGCTCACTCCTTCATCTCTATGCATATTCATTCGCTATGAATTATTCAGTAAAGCTAACAGGAAAGATGTGTAGTTACGAGAATGATGAGGAGAGTTCATTAAGAATATGTTTATATATTGAATAATAATTTGTGAGACATGGAGAAAGTTCATCTTCATCCACAAATACAAAAAAAAATGCAAATTACAAAAAAAAAACCATCCTGGTAAATTAAAGTTCCTGGTAAATAACTGTTGCATGACATGCATTTGCATAGTGAAACCTGACTGGTTGTCATATTTGATGATGTAATAACACTCTCCTTCTGCAAAATAATGTTTTCTTTTTTCAGTAAGATATTTCAGGGGAAAAAAGAAGCACTGACAATTTCTGCACAGATCTAAACAATAAAATGAATTCCCCTAGCTTTATTTTTGTTTGTTTGTTTGTTTGTTTGTTTTTAATCATTAGAATAATCATTTCCTTTAATGACCCCCATGAAAGGTTTAACTGTAATAAACAGTGTCATGCAGAATCTAGTGTTATATACGAATAATATTAATAATACGAGAGACTTTGTGAGACGTGTATTATGAATGAATGCTACAGGAGAGCAGTGTGTGTGTGTGTGTGTGTGTGTGTGTGTAAAACTGCTGTTGTCTCTGTGGTGTTGCTCTGCTTGTTTACTCACACACAAAAACAAACACACACCCGTCTTGGCTTGAATTATGCATAACACTCCAATACACACTCAGCATCACCATCTGCTTCGCCTGTGTGTGTGTGTGTGTGTGTATAACAGTGTGAGAAAACAAGCACAGTGACACCACAGAGATAACAGCAGTTTTACACACACACACACACACACACACAGAAAAAAACACACTGCAATAATTTATACAGTTCAGTTTGATTGATTCAGTTCGGTTTGATTCAGTTCGATTTGATTCATTTTAGTTTGATTCAGGTCAGTTTGATTCAGGTCAGATTGATTCAGTTCGGTTTGATTCAGTTCGATTTGATTCATTTTAGTTTGATTCAGGTCAGTTTGATTCAGGTCAGATTGATTCAGGTCAGATTGAATCAGTTCGATTTGATTAATTTTAGTTTGATTCAGTTTAGTTTGGTTCAGTTTAGTTTGATTCAGTTTAGTATGATTCAGTTCAGGTTGATTCAGTTCACGTTGATTCAGTTTAGTTTGATTCTGTTCAATTTGATTCAGTTAAGTTTGGTTCAGTTTAGTTTGATTCAGTTTAGTATGATTCAGTTTGGTTTGATTCATTTCAGAGCATATATAATAGACAAAGACTCTCTCTCTCTGTCTCTCTCTGTCTCTGTCTCTGTCTCTGTCTCTCTCTCTCTCTCTGTCTCACACACACAAACACAAACACACACTCACACACTCACACACGGTCTTCTTTTCCTTCCATAACCTGTGACTTTCCGAAAACAAAGCAATAAAGAAGGTGGTGTGTGTTTGTGTTGGCTGATAAGTGAACATTGTTGATTAGAGACACAACCTTAAAAAAAACCTTTGCAGTTCTGCAACATTTGTCACCACACACACACACACACACACATCCTGATAAGACACATCTTTTACATGAGTGTGAAGAAAATTGCACAATGTCTACTTGTCACACTTCAGGTCATTCCAAACAGACACACACACACACACACACACACACAGAGTCTATGTGTTTAGACTAGAGTGAGGTCCAAAAGTCTGAGTGGGCGACCAAGAGCTGTTTTTATATCTTCCGTTAACGAAAGCTGATACGACATTTTCCCTCGTCTGATCCTTATTATAAAAGAATCTGCCGGCTGCGTCCCAAACGCTCATGTTTAATAGAAGACTGCTAACATGAACATGTGGTTTGGGACGGGTACCAGTGTACCAGGAACAGTGCTCTGGTGTTAGCTACTTGCTAAATTGGCCTGCTAGCTTCTGGTTTAGTTTGTGATTTGAATTTGAGATTCCTTCCTTGCATGTTTATTTCATCTGAATGTTACATTTATTAAAACAACTGGCATCTTATGCTAGAAAGCAAACTAGGCACGATGTTTGGGACAGAGCCCTCGAACTGAAAGCAAGGCATCATGGTATATCGCTGTTTGACCATGAAGTATAGTTCCTCTCTAAAGACTTAAGGGAGTTGCACATACTTTCTAAGAGTTTAAACAAATAAAGTAAGATTTGTGCTCAGTGGTTTTCGAGCTTCTACAAACGGCGTTCAGCGGAGACGCATGTTTAAAAAAGCTCGCCGAGCCCCAGCGCTTTTTTTCCTTGAGAAACAGATAGATTTACAAGGCATGTGTGCAAAAGTGTGTGAGACTCCCCAGATCGAAAAAACACAGAAGATGTTGGCAAGAGCGAAATTATACATCTGTGAAGGTTAATACCTGTTTTCATTGGCTCAGCGTGCAGGTAGTTCTTAAAACGCCTGAGACGGCCGCTTTCTCCCGCACTGTGCTGACTCTCAGAGTTCTCTACACGGGAAAAACGACACTGCTCTTTAAACAGAAACGACTCAACAGCTCCGCCGAGACCCACGTTAAATCACTTTAATTATTTTTCACCACTAATTTTTCCATCATTTTGCCATTATGGATGCAAGAGTACGCAGCACAAATCATCCGACTTCAAATGGCATCAGGAGTTACGAGGCTGGAGAAGAGGTTCCATGCCAGAGCCATGTTTCTTATTAATATCAACACAACAAAGGGCTGGGACAGAGCGAGGACCAAAAACAAACCCAACAATTAACCAGATAACCTTGTGATACACTGTAGAACCCAATGATATACTGCGGAACATAACAATATACCTGATAAACCAGATAATATACCCACTGATAAACTGGAGAACCCAGCATTATTCCTAGTTATCCAATGATATACTGTGGAACTTAACGATAGACCGGGTAACCCAATGATATATTGAGGAACATAATGATATACCTGATGACACATTGATCAACTGGAGAACCCAACAATATTTCAGATAACTCAATGATGCACTATAGAACCCAATGATTTACTGGAGAACCGAACGATAAACCTAATAACCCACTGATAAACTGGAAAACCTAGATTATCCAATAATATACTGTGGAACCTAACACAATGCAAGAGAACCCAATTATATGCCATTAAGCCCAACAATATATGAGGTAATATACTGATACACCCTAGAACCCATAGATATACCAGGGAACCGAATGATATATCCAATAACCCAATTATGAACTGGAGAAACAAACAATACAGTGGAGAACCTAACAATATATCTACTAATCCAATGATAAAGTGAAGAACCCAGTGATAAGTCAAACAACCCAATGATAAAAAAAAATTTACCAGATAGCCTAGTGATACACTGTAGAACCCGAGATTATGGCAGGGAACTTATTGATATACCCAATAACACACTCATAAACTGGACAACCCAGCTGATTAGCCAGTGATATACTGAGGAACATACCAAAATGCAAGAGAACCCAATTATATACATAGAAGTCCAAAAATATACCAGTTAACAACATTAATACATTGTAGAACCCAGTGGTATACTGAAGAATTCAGTAAGATAATGGGGAAAAAAACAAGAAAATAAAAGAGAACCCAATGATATACTGAAGAATCCAAATATACTGTAGAATCCAATGATACTGTATAATAGAGAACCCAATGATATTCCATACAATATAATAATAAACTGTGGAACCTAACAATATACCAGATAACCCAGTGACAAAATGGAGAACCCAATAATACACAAGATAATCCTTTGGTATACCAGGGAAGCTAATTACTTAATAATACACCTAGTGTTGCAGCTTAGAACAAAATATACTAAAAACTATACTGGAGAACTGAATAATATACTGAGAAATGTACTGACACACTGAGGAAAAAGCAGGAGAACCCAAAGAAATGTGTGAGATGTCAACTCTGTATGGCATCTGATTCATCACCATCCTGCAGATATCCGTGTGTGTGTGTGTGTGTGTGTGTGAGAACACAGCGAGTCATGCACAGGATCTTAAACCTCTCAAGGCCCTGAAAACGATCAAATGACAGGTTACACAAGAACCACCGGCTGGAAATAAGTGGTCTCGCTGAGAGGGAGAGAAAACACACTTGTCCTTTTCCGAGGAACAGAAACAAGACACCAGAACCGCAACAGAACATCAGGGACATGCCAGAGAACTCAACAATATAATGCAGAAACCAACAATCTACTGGAGAACTGAGTAATATACCAGAAAACTGGAGAATGTAACGTAATGCAGGAGAACTCTATATACTCGGAAAGTCAGTGTTGTACTGGAGAACCTAATAATATGCTTAGAAACCCAGTGATATACTGGAGGACATAAAGACATACTGGAGAACCCAGTAATATGCATACAAACCCAATAGTGGGGAACCAAAAGCATTGCAGGACAACCCAATGATATGTAATGGATGACGTGCTGGAGAACCGAGTAAAAAACTAAATAACTGTGGAATGTAAGGTAATGCAGAAGAACCCAAATGATATACCAGGAAACCCAGTGACATACTGGAAAACCTGATGACTCAATAATATACTTGGGAAACCAGTGATATTATGGAGAAAGCAATGATATCCTGGAGAATGCAATGATATTGTGGAGAACCCAATAATATTCTGGCAATTACCATGAGATATGGGAGAACCCAATGACCAAATGACCCAATTATTTACTAGGCAAATCAAATGACACATTTGGGAACCCAATGATATACTGGAGAACCTAATGATATATTAGAAAACCTAATAATATGCTCAGAAACCCAACAATATACTACAAAAACCCATTGTTATACTTGAGAACCCAATGATATACTTGGGAAACCAATGAGATACTGGAGAACCCAATGGTATACTGGAGAACTTAACGGCATCCTGGAGATCCCAATGATATACTGGAAAACCTAATGATAAACTAGAAAACCTAATAATATGCTAAGAAACCCAATGATATACTACAAAAACCCAATGTTATACTGGATAACCCAAAGATCTACTTGGGAAACCAATGATATAGTGGAGAACCCAATGACATACTGGAGAACCCAATGATACCATGGAGAACCAAATTATGTACCTAACTAAGAACAAGCACAAGAACCCAAGAATATCCTGAAGAACCCACAATATGCTGAAAAAATAAAAAACAAATGAAACTCAATTTTTACGAACATGCTGCTTTGCATTGTTGGTTCCTTAGAGTTGTTCTCTAAAGTTGAATTTGGACCAATCAGAGATGTTCAGTGTTGTAAGCTCCACCCACAAGAGATGGAAAGTACCAAAAGAAATCAGTGTCTGAACAGGAAACAAAAACTGGTGGAAAAGTTCATGAGTTCCTGAAAAAGTTCCTGTGGTATAACAGGAGCTATACACGAGTATGCATGACGTGTGTGTGTGTGTATGTGTGTGAGTGTGTGTGTGTGTGGTGGGGCAGTTTGATGGGTGTCCTCCACAATCCCATAATCCCGCAGGACCAGTGGCCTTCAGCCAGAGACTGTGTTGTTTCTGCTGTTTTTGGCGAGTGTTTCCGTGTGGGCCTGTGGGTGCTTCTGAGAGCCATTATTTTATAGAGTGTAACACACACACGCACACACACACACACACACACGCATACACACACTTATACACATACGCTTATGCTGTAATTACACGCAACCCTCTCTCATTCTTGTTCTTGCTTTTTCACTTTCTCACACACACACATACACACACACTCACACACTCACACACACAGTGTCCTTCAGTGTTCCTCATCTGGTTCGAGTTTGATGCACATGCTCTGGTTTTACAGCTCCAGTCTTGTATTTCATGGCAGATTTACCCAGCGGTTTGGTTCTACACAACTAATGACGGCACATCTCTTGTAAATTGTGGCGCACCAATAATCTCCTGCTCAAAGCGACTTTTTCCCTCCTGCGTACACACACACACACACACACAGCTCAGAGGTGGCCTTGCCTCCGTTCTTACCCTTGCTACAAAGACCTCCTGTTTTCTGCTCTCTAAAATCCAAATACACACCAACATTTGATTTAAAAAAAAAACAAAATGTGCTAATGAACAACATTCTCTAAAAAAAAAAAAAAAGTTCTCCAAAATGTCCTAACAAACACCAACATTGGCTTAAAAAAAGAAAAACATTCTCTAACACCAACATTCTCTAAAAAAAAAACACCAAAGTTCTTGTACATGAGCCAACAAACATCACTATTCACTAAAAACACCAAAATTCTCTAACATTACACCAACGTTCTCTTAAAAAAACACCAAAATTCTCAATCAACAAACACTTTTGCTAAAATAATACAACAAAATTCTCCAAAATGCACCAAACACCAAGAGTCTCTAAAAAACACCAGAATTGGTTAAAATGCAACAACAAACAACAAACACACAATTATATAAATTGGTCTTTTTTATGATGAATCTTATGAACCATTGAACAAAGGAGAACATTCTGGAAACATCACAACAAACACATCAAAGTTTGAAGGACTAAACCAACACATGGTTTGTTTGGAATTGCTGGTGTTTAGTTGCGAAGACTGTGGTTTGATTCAGGAGGTCGGTGTTGGGTGGAGAAGATTGTGGTTTGTTGAAGAAAGCAAGTGTTTGTTGGAAACCTTTGTTTTGTGGACAGTGTTGATGTTTGTTGGTTTGGTGGCCATTTATTGATCTCATCCATAGGTGTTCAACATTATTTGACTGAGGTCTGGTGGACAAGGTTAGAGTTTGGTGGACAATGTTGTGGTTTGTTGGACAATGTTAGTCTTTGGTGGAAAATGTTAGGGTTTGGTGGAGAAGATTGAGGTTTGGTGGACAATGGTGGTGTTTAGTGGAGAAGGTTGTGGTTTGTTAGTGTTATAACGGTGAATAACGGTGTTTGTTGTAGTTGTTGGGATTTGATGGTAAATGATGCTATGTTCTGGCATTCATTGATCTCATCCATAGGTGTTTAATATTGTTTGATGGTGAATGTTGGTGTTTAATGGTGTTTGTTGGTTAGCAGATCCTCACACTCTTTATTTCAGAAGCAAATGTTGGTGTTTGATGTATAACTCAAAACCCTAAAGGTGTGAGGTAGAATGGTGGTATTTAATGGAGAATGGTGGTTTTAAATGAGGTTTGATGGTAAGTGATAGTGTGTTCTGGTGTTTATTGATGAGTGTGGGTGTTTAGTGGTGTTTAGTGGTGTTCGATGGACTTTACTGTTTTATTGATGTATTATGGAAAGTGTTGGGTTTAATGATGAGTGTTGGTGTTAGATAGGAAATGGTGGTGTGTTTTGGTGTTTATTGGTTAACGTCAGTTGTTTAATATTTGGTTTGGTGGACAACGCTGGTGTTCTGTGGTGTTTGTTGGTGTTTGATAATCGTGTGCAGACCTGTACATTCCTTACTATTTCAGAATCAGCTCTGCGCCTGAAACAGGCTTCTCCACGTTCTTCCCTGAGCTCTTCATGCAATTAGCGGAGGTAATTTCCAGTTCAAGATTTTTCCACTACTGTCTACTGTGCTATTTTGAAGCGATCACCGAATGGCAGAAAGAAAAGAAATAAGTGGATGGATTTTTTTTTTAATTTAAAAAAAAAAGGGACATGAACAGGAAGCGGCCGCATGTGCTTTTAGTCGTTTCAGACGCAGGCAATTATTGCTGTTTTCGTTGTAAAATGGAGGACCACATGTACTCTTTCCTGCCCTCCTGTTTAGCAGAGGGGCATAATTTACCCTTGCTATTAGCCCCCTGGGGTAATCAGGCACGGCAATCATACACACACACACACACACACACACACACACACATGCTCAGATCACAACACAGCCAGGCGCATGACAACAGCTTCGAAAAATCCGTCATACGCAACTAAAGTGTGAAACAGACACTTACACACATTGTCAGAAACTGTCACAGAAGAAGACAATGCCTGTCAGGCAGCCACAGAGGAGTGTGTGTGTGTGTGTGTGTGTGTGATTTTGTCTTAACAGGCTCATTTCGTCCTGATGGCTTTAAATGATTTCATCACAATTAATGACACACACCGCGGCTCCCTGTGACTCACTGGCAGATGTTCAGGGACCTCGGAGTGTCTTCATCTCTCTCTCGGAGCTAAAGAGGCACTTTCCTCCCGTGACAAACGAGGCCGTGCGCCTTGTCAGCGTCTGATCCGTAACCCTCGACGCTCAAAGCGGTAAATTATCGACACATCTGTTCAGACTTTGTTAAAAAATGTAGCCACCTTTTATCTTTTTTTTTTTTTTCCTCGTGCATATTGATGATCTGCACTTTTTTCACCCTCCAGTTGTTTAGCAGCTTCAGTGTTCAAGGATGAACATCTTCTGTGAATGTAGCCTTTCTTTGCTTTTTTTATTCTACAAAGGCACTGAGAATGTGATCTCCATTATAGTTGACTAATTATAGCTGTCATGTCAGAATTACAGTAATTACAAGCTTGTAAAAAGGATTAACATTTAACTCTTTATGTGTCAATCAAACATCTGGTTATTTCCTCCCATCGAACACATGATGTATAAATGGAATTTAACTTACTCAGAGGAAATTAACATTTCTGAGTGGAATCTCATACTTACGGGAATTCTGATATGACGTAAACACGCTGTAAGCTCAGAATCAAGCTTCACTAGGAATGACATCATCATGTCTACTAACAGGTTTCCAAGAGGAAGAATTAAACACCACAAAGTCCAGTGATTCAGCTACCATGTAAAATGGAAACTGCTAGAATATTATTCAACTCTGAGATTTGTTTAGCTCTGGTATCACTGTAAGCTTAAGATTCTTAGCTGAAGATTGTGAGGTTTGTTGGACCATGTTAGTGTTTGGTGGAACATGTTAGGGTTTGGTGGAGAGGACTGTGATTTGTTGGACAATGTTAGTGTTCAGTGGACAATGTTAGGGTTTGGTGGAGAGCACTGAGGCTCGGTGGACAATGTTAGGGTTTGGTGGAGAGCACTGATGCTCGGTGGACAATGTTAGGGATTGGTGGAGAGCACTGATGCTCGGTGGACAATGTTAGGGTTTGGTGGAGAGCATTGAGGCTCGGTGGACAATGTTAGGGTTTGGTGGAGAAGATTGAGGTTTGGTGAACAATGTTAAGATTTGGTGGACAATGTTACTGATTGGTGGAAAATGTTAGGGTTTGGTGGAGAGCACTGAGGCTCTCTGGACAATGTTAGGGTTTGGTGGAGAGCATTGAGGCTCAGTGGACAATGTTAGGGTTTGGTGGAGAAGATTGAGGTTTGGTGGACAATGTTAGGGTAGGTGGAGAAGATTGAGGTTTGGTGGACAATGTTAGGGTAGGTGGAGAAGATTGAGGTTTGGTGGACAATGTTAGGGTAGGTGGAGAAGATTGAGGTTTGGTGGACAATGTTAGGGTAGGTGGAGAAGATTGAGGTTTGGTGGACAATGTTAGGGTAGGTGGAGAAGATTGAGGTTTGGTGGACAATGTTAGGGTAGGTGGAGAAGATTGAGGTTTGGTGGACAATGTTAGGGTTTGGTGGAGAAGAAGAATTTAAACTAACACTTTTCACCTGTAAAGATTCTGCAGTATAATTTATGAGACACTAATGGCATTATTAGTGACCTAAAAAAAAATGTTTACAGCTTTACAAATAACTTTGTTACAGAAACATGACACAATGGTACTTATAGCATAACACTACAACATTACTGATGTGCAGTCAGCTTCAGAAATATTGGCACCCTCAGTAAAAATGCGTTTAAAAAAGGGGGGGTCATTACAAAGTCTTTGCTGTTAATGAGAGAAATAAAACCTATTATTAAAATCATTTCATTCTAAGAAAAAAAATCACACTATCAACAATATATTTTATTTATATAAAAAAAAAACATGTGTCAAAATTATTGGCACCCAGCATTTAGCAAAGTGTTGTGCAACCTCACTGTGCCAATATAAACATCTTCAATAAAGCTTAATGAGATCAGAGATTACAAAGCAACAATTCTGAGACCACTTTAAGAGGGTGCCAATAATTATGGAGCAGACAGTAACTATTTCAGATTGTCGTCTTGGTATAAGGTCAAGTCGATAATGTATATTGTCGCTCATTTTATCAAGAACGAGTATCCGGTGCAGTAGAGCGATATGAAAAATCGTATTAATCACAGCATGTTAAGTATTTCTATAAACAATGATATTGTCATTTCTATGTGTGTGTGTGTGTGTGTGTGTGTGTGTGTGTGTCTTGGCTAATGCTAAGTAAATATATGAGACGTACGCAGCGTATGAGGTCAATAGAAACAGGAGAAGCTGTCTCATTAAGCACGTCAGAGCCACAGAGCGGACGTTCCTGACTTCATTCATTCGTTTCGCTCCCTAATTGCGAACTTAATTTTCTGACTCCATTGATTTTTTTTCTCTTTTTTTTTGCCTCCTCTCCGTCTGTTCATTTTCCTAATGAAACGCTTCAGAGCAATTTGGTGCCAAGTAAGTAAATGGAGCTTTAATTTGAGGGGTGGCTGCAGGAAGCAGATCTTTCAGCCCCGTGTCCTTCCGCACATTGTGAATGCTTAACACACACACACACACATGCACACGCCACATGCACACACACCCTGTTGTCAGGTTATACACCACTCTGGTGTTGGTGTTTAGTATAGAAGGAGACTGTAGTTTGTTTGAGAACACAACATTGGTGTTTGGTGGAGAAGATTGTGGTTTGTTGGAAACATCAGTGTTTGGTGGTGAACGGTGGAGTTTGGTGTAGACGATAATTGTAGTTTATTGTAGAATGTTGGTGTATTGTGGAGAATTTTGTGGTTTGTTGGAAAATGTTTATGTTTGGTGGAGATGTTTGTGGTCTGGTGGAGAAGATTGTGTTTTATGAGAACATTGGTGTTTGTTGCAGAAGGTTGTGTGTGTTGGAGAATGTCTTTGTTGGGGAAGGTCATGGTGTGTTTGAGAATGTCAGCTTTTGGTGGAAAAGGTCGTGGTGTGTTGGACAACGTCAGTGTTTGGTGGAGAAGGTCGTGGTGTGATGGAGAACATTAGTGTTTGTTGGAGAAGGTTGTGGTGTGTTGGAGAACATCAGTGTTTGGTGGAGAAGGTTGTGGTGTGTCAGAGAATGTCAGTGTTTGGTGGAGAAGGTCATGGTGTGATGGAGAACATCAGTGTTTGTTGGAGAAGGTCGTGGTGTGTTGGACAACGTCAGTGTTTGGTGGAGAAGGTAGTGGTGTGTTGGAGAACGTCAGTGTTTGGTGGAGAATGTTCGACTTGAAGAATATTGTGGTGTGTCGGAGAACGTCATTGTTTGGTGGAGAAGACTGCTTTTGTTTTTAGATCTCTGGAGTTAGGAAGAAGCAGATATTTCAGGTTGTGTCCTTCTGCATTTTGAGAATGCAACACACACACACACACACACAACTCAGGGATTAGTCTGTTAAACCAAGCTTTCTTATTGAGAAGATTAGGTCATTAATTTCGCCCCTTACATATGAAAATATTGACGGTTCCCATGCACCCTGCCGTTTGTGTTTCTGACCTGCCGCGTCGCTCGCTGAGATAAATCCACACCGGCCTGTGGAGCTCAATACTCCGTAGATTTATCCATCCAAGAAACTGATAAACAAGCAATATATTAGCTTGAAATGTTATCACTGGAGGAGGTTTATCGATTAGCGTGGTGAGAAACTGTCCAGACAGGATGAGCGACGGAACATGTGAGGACACCATGTTAGGTAGTTGAGACATGCGAGATATTTTTTGGAGGACATCAGCGTGACGTCCCGTCTCTGACTAACCCTCCAGACCCGAAACGAGTCATTTACAAAAACGGGGTTCGCATTACGAAAAAAAAAAGTTTTTCCGAAGAAAATCACAGTCGCAGTTTTCCTCCTACTCCAAGAAACAGGAGTCTCGTCTCAGTGACGATGAGTAATGAAAGAGAGAGTGAGAGAGAGAGAGAAGGAGGGAGAGATGTGTGAGTGTGTGAGTGTGTGTGTGTGTGTATAAGGGGGGGTTCTCTTTCCAAAAAGTCATCTGTTCTTCGTTTGTCCGGAGCTTGGGAACAGAATATCAGGAAGCGCTCTGGTTGTGGCGGAAGATGAAAAGACGAGAGGAATGAATAAAAAAACACGTGTCGCACATGTACTGTGGCAGACTGCATATGTCCTGTGAATCAGTTTGAATAGGACTGAGACACAGCAGCCAACACACTCACACACACACACACACACACACTCACACACACACACACACACATAATCCCTAGCACAGAAAAAATTTGTTTTTATCAACAAATTCAGACAAAACTCACTAATAACACATAGCGGACCATACCATTTTAGACCGTACCAATTTCACCTCCTTATAAATATCCCCCCATCACACAACAGCGACCAATCACACACGACAAAGGCCAGTCTCGACTACATAGGCTCCTCCCACAACTATCAGAATACAATCTTATTGGCTCTCAAATTTATGCACTTCCAAGCATTGGTTTATATCAGTTCATTGGGGCGTACAAACTTTCACACAACATGACAACAATAAGCTTCTAGGTTATGTTGTGTGTAAGTGTGTAGTTGTGTGTGACTGTGTATTTTGCACAAAGCTGTACGCAGTGTTTGTATGTATATTATGTATATATTAGTGTGTTTGTCACTTATCTCGCTGTCTCTTTGTTGCACCCTCCCTTTCATTCTGTCACTTTCTCAATGTCTCTGTGGCTTTGTCACTTTGTCGCTGTCACTCTGGCACTTTGCCACTGTCTCTCTGTTGCTTTGTCGCTGTCACTTTGTCGCTGTCACTTTGTTACTGTCACTTTGTCACTGTCACTTTGTCACTGTCACTTTGTCACTGTCACTTTATTACTCTCATTTTGTCACTGTCACTTTGTTACTGTCACTTTATTACTGTCACTTTATTACTCTCATTTTGTCACTGTCACTTTGTTACTGTCACTTTATTACTGTCACTTTATTACTCTCATTTTGTCACTGTCACTTTATTACTGTCACTTTGTCGCTGTCACTTTATTACTGTCACTTTGTCACTGTCACTTTGTTACTGTCACTTTGTCGTTGTCGCTTTGTTACTGTCACTTTGTTACTGTCCCTTTGTTACTGTCCCTTTGTTACTGTCACTTTATTACTGTCACTTTGTCACTGTCACTTTATTACTGTCACTTTGTCACTGTCACTTTATTACTGTCACTTTATTACTCTCATTTTGTCACTGTCACTTTATTACTGTCACTTTGTCGCTGTCACTTTATTACTGTCACTTTGTCACTGTCACTTTGTTACTGTCACTTTGTCGTTGTCGCTTTGTTACTGTCACTTTGTTACTGTCCCTTTGTTACTGTCCCTTTGTTACTGTCACTTTATTACTGTCACTTTGTCACTGTCACTTTATTACTGTCACTTTGTCACTGTCACTTTATTACTGTCACTTT
>CM075005.1:932407-938278 GCA_037576675.1 Pangasius sanitwongsei | reverse complement strand
TCACTTTATTACTGTCACTTTGTCACTGTCACTTTATTACTGTCACTTTGTCACTGTCACTTTATTACTGTCACTTTGTCGCTGTCACATTGTTACTGTCACTTTGTTACTGTCCCTTTGTTACTGTCCCTTTGTTACTGTCACTTTGTCGCTGTTACTTTATTATTGTCACTTTGTCGCTGTCACTTTGTCGTTGTCGCTTTGTTACTGTCACATTGTTACTGTCACATTGTCACTGTCACTTTATTACTCTCACTTTGTTGCTGTCACTTTAACACTTTGCTTCCGTGTTGTTGTCACTATAATGCTGTCACTTTGTTGCTGTCACTTTGTCGCTGTAGCTTTCTCATTGTTTCTTTTTCACTGTGTCTGTCACTTTGTCGTTGTCACTGTAACGCTGTTGCTTTGTTGCTGTCGTGCTGTCACTTTCTCACTTTCTCGCTGTTGTTTTGTCACTTTGTCGCTATCACTGAACTGTGTATATAGTAAACGAACGGTCCTTTTCACTTTGTCGCTTGCTAGTGTGAATGCAGGATAAACCCCTACAAAGGGACTTTTTACCCTCTGATCCACCATCAAAAGCAACATCAGATACCATTTAGCCGAGCATGTTGATGATTCTCTCTCTCTCTCTCTCTTTCTCTCTCTCTCTCTCTGCATGTTGAACGACGCTAACGAACGCTCAGGTAGCACTTCCATTATGCAGAGGAGCCACTTAACACATCCCACACCTCATTAACGGTAATAAGTGGCGTTTGCCACCTCCTTTGTCAGCAGGGTAAGCAATCAATAGGGTCATTTCACATCATAACAGCTACCGGCGCACATTACTATCTTGTTCATGGCGGGAACGGCGGCCATTAAGGCCTGGAGCAGATTAGATAGGAGGGAGAAGACAGATGGAGAGAATTATGCCGAGCTAAGAGACGGATCAATATGTGGATAGCTGTGGAGATAATTCCACAGCCGGGAGACTTTCGGCTCGGCCATATTACAGCTCCTGTGCTGCTCTTTTGTGTTTGTGTATGCTAATGCGTGTGTGTGTATGCGCGCGTGTGTGTATGTGGCCCGTGTGCCCCTGCTGTGTCATGTCAGTGCGTTTTCACACACTCGCTCGTCGCTGAACAAGCCTGATGAGGGCTAATTACAGCGCAGCGGCGGCCTGAACAGACGCACATGCGCCTTTAATTACAGGAAACAACGGCGTTAATATTTTATGGAAATGCACATCGGCGTGGAACCCCGGAGTGTGTGACATTGAGACTCAGGAAGAGACATTTCTGTTCACACACACACAAACACACATACACACAAAAGAAAAGCCAGTAAACGTGACTAAAACCACTCTGACTTCAGATCAGGCTGCAGTGTGAACGTGATCAGCTCCATATCTTCAGAATAAAACTAGGAAAAAATGGCTTCCCTAACATAAAAACTTTAATCCCATTTCACTAATCCCATGTCCCTGATGTTTCATTGCTAGTCCTGGTTTGCTAGCCTGCTATGCTAAAGCAAACTCCTCAGATTAGCGGCTACACTTCATAACACAACTCCATCACCTGTCTGATTAAAAACCTTTATATACGTATCACTGCTAACTGATATCAGTTGGATTAGCGCCCAGCGCTAGCAGCTACATTAGAGCTTAATGGTAAGACGATCACGATGTGATGTCTGAGAAGATCCAGGGCACTAATTAGGCGCCCTAGAGTAGGGCTAAAAGGGACGAGGCGTGTACTTAAAGCTCTTTGATATCCGCTCGGCTATTAAATATAGATGTGCAGAAAATCATTACAGGCATCGGGATTAATTTAATTAGCTATGAAAAAAAAACACATACTGATAACATAGGGGTAGGGCTCAGGATGTGTGTGTGTGTGTGTGTGTGTGTGTGATAATCCGGTTGACTCGTGGCGACACACAAACAAGATTTAGCTCCTCAAAGCAAACAGACGCGGCGGGGAAACAGCGCGAGGGCCAGAGCAGGAGCAGGACGAGCCAGATGAATTATTCACACACACTTACGCTTTCACACACACACACACACACACACAGTATCCAAACAGAAACTCTCCAACTAGCTAGCATCCCAAACTGAGCTTAGCATTCTTCCCTGCTCACTTCATGAGTAGAAACACACAATCTCTCTTTCTCTCTCTCTCTCTCTCTCACACACACACACACACACACACAGTGCCCATCCCCCGCCCCGTCCTCCATCTCTATCCATCAGCATGAAGGGCTGTGTGGACAGACGCAGGAGCTTTATTGAGTTTATGGGCGATTGAGTGCTTAGCCCGTGACCCCGCTTGACCCCTGTCATATTTATGGCTTTTGGAGAAAGTGTAGAGCGATTTGGGATACAGCATGCTGCCCTTTACTCCCATCTCACACACACACACACACACACACAGAAACCCTCAGGGTCGTGTGCTTTATTCCTACATTTCACACTTCCCTCAGTTCATCTTGTTTCTCCATCGCACCACGTTCACACTAGCAGGTGACGAGTCTCTCGTGCTGCGTGGAACGTCTCTCTTGTTAGTAGCTATTTATATTTAGATATATTTATATACGCATATCTTCTAAAGCTAACACAAATTAAATAACGGGTTGAGAGAGAATCAGTTGTGTGATTTAAATGTTACGCTCACCACACACACCAGCGATCTCTGCTGCTTCTTTCCACGCTTTATTTTTCTTCGTGACGTCTCTGTACACATTTATCACGACAGGAGAAGACGAAACCAGGCTTATAGGGTTTTTTTCGGGGAAGTGAAGGAACGTCGCACCACACGCGCTGCAGGATCGATCTGAGGAATCAGTCGAGACGAGGGTCTGAGTCGTACCTCATTTACGTAGATTTGAGAAAATCTCGTTGCGAACGCTAATGTGAAATAAATCACTATGTATATGTGGGCGGGGCAAATTATTAACCAATATCATCATGTTACTTTTCTTTCTTCCTACATTTCCCAATCTATTATGTGTTATGTGACATCTCTGGACCAATCAGAACACACTTTCTTGGACTTGGAAGTGAAAAGCGATAACTAAAAATTAATTATTAATTCTGTGCTCTGATTGGTCGAGAGAAAAGCAATTATAGCGCAGTTGATAGTCAAACTGTCCTGCTGAACCTTTCAGTACAGTAGAGTGTGGTTTGAGACGGAGTTGGGTTTAGTGAGGAAGTGGCGCGCACACACACACACACACACACGCAAACACGCAAACACACACACACACACACACCCACACACACGCAAACACACACACACACACACACACACACAAACAAACCACTCGGCCTCCACCCCGAGCACACGACTCACACAAGCGTGCCACTCTCCACATAAACACACACTTCCTGCTCCAAACACACCCAGCTCTCCGGAGAACGGCGACGTGTGGACCGCAAGCTTCAGGAAATGGTTCGCTCCAACTGGGACACAAAATGAGGCGCGACAGCTTCCGGAAAAAGTCTGAGTGCCCTACCTAGGGCTGTTTACGTTCCCTCAGACATCAAACGCCAAGCCGGCGGCGGCTTTTTCCCAACACGACTTAACACTAGCGAGACTTAAGTTTAGCTGTGAGAGAAAGTGAAATAGAATTTAATATAATAGAATGGAGACAATGACACACACACACGCATTACACACACGTATAACACACACACTTGCATATAACACACACAAACATGTTTATTACACACACGTATAACACACACACATATAACACACACACTTATAACACTCACAAACATGTTTATTACACACATGTATAACACACGCACAAAATTATAACAAACACATATAGCACACACACACGTGCGTATAACACACACACACAAACACATAACCCACACACACATGTATAATGCACACACACACATATAACACATGCACGTATAACACACACGTATAACACGTGTAACATATACGCATATAATACATACACACATGCATATAACACACACACACATATTAACTGTATCCAATGACTTGGCTTAGCGATGAAGCAAACATTACGATTTGTAACACAGCACTACACAGTATAACAGTTAGCGTAACGTCGGCTTTACATCGTACGATTTTCAGCTTGATTTCGTTCTCATAAATCCCATTTTATACATTTCACATCCAAGAGGATTTCGCTGTAGCTAAAAAAATCCATACAATTTACTTCACTGCGACAAAGTTGTGAAAAAGTTGTGTCAGTGTGAGAAATTTGTGATTAAAATCTCAGAGTGCGAGTGCTTCTGCTGCTGCTACACTCGTCTAATATCCACCAATCAGAGGACGGCAAACTCACCGCACAGCTACACATACGCTAGCAGCAATGAAAGAAATGAAACATTCTAATGAACAGAAACGAATCCGGTTATTACATCAAGCTCACTGTGTTTCAGCAGAACGTACACGTACGAAAGAATTCTCTTTAATCGCAGGTTTAATCGTTAGATGATCTTCATCATACGTAGAGAACACACACACTATCACACAGTCTTTTATAGACTTTTACCGAGATCTCGTACAGGGTAACTCGTGAGGAATAAATATAAATAAATATCAACACCGAATTAACGTTAGCTAGCGTACGAGTAACATCACGTAGCTGCTGCTTAGCTAATTTTAGACTAGCTGTTATATCCAGTGTAACTGTTTTTTTTTTTTTGCTAAGCTCAACATCGAAGCAAAAACACATTTTTAGGACTGTGTGTGTGTGTGTGTGTGTGTGTGTTTTTGTGTGTGTCGCAACCTCCAAACCCCTTCCTCATCCCCCATTTCTGTGGAATGAGGGAGTACATGGTGGTAACACACCGTACCATCGGTACCGTGCTGAGACCACGTCCCTCCCTGCATACTTCACACTCACACACTCACACACACACACACAGAGTACACACTACACATGCCCACATTTTGGCTCGCACCCAGAGAACCTGTCATAGACACATATCAAGATAAATACCTCACATTTACACACACACACTCACACACTCACACACACACACGGCTGTCCGGTTGCATTTTTTCACACTGAATTTATCAGGGGTGTCTTACTTAAGAATTACAGTTTAGAGAAAGTGAAATCCCTCTAAGTGACTGTCAAAGTCCATCAGACTCACACTGTCTCTCTCTCTCTACCTGTCTCTCTCTGTATACCTGTCTCTCTCTCTCTACCTGTCTCTCTCTGTATACCTGTCTCTCTCTCTCTACCTGTCTCTCTCTGTATACCTGTCTCTCTCTCTCTCTATATATATATATATATATATATAGGAATATATATCTCTCTCTTCCTGTCTCTCTCTCTCTACCTGTCTCTCTCTCTATATATGTAGGAATATATATCTCTCTCTACCTGTCTCTCTCTCTACCTGTCTCTCTCTCTCTCTCTCTATATATATATATATAGGAATATATATCTCTCTCTATCTGTCTCTCTCTCTTAATAGAAATCTCTCTCTCTCTGATGAAATATTCATGTGTTCAGAGCAGCGTGTCCCCTGATTTAACCTGAAAGAAGTGCACAAGTCACAACACACTCCATCACATGGCCATTAAGGTGGTGTGTGTGTGTGTGTGTTTGTGTGTGTGTGTGTGTGTGTGTGTTGCGGAGATTAACTAGAGTGAAAACTAGACAGAGAGGCATTAAACCCAATTAAAGTAAATTAAAGCTAATTAGATGACGGCTGAAACAATAACACACACAGCACTGTGATGTTTTACACACACACACACACACACACACACTACTACATAAACATCAGTTTCAGTTATCTGACACTAACACACACACACATTAACGACGTTTCACTTTCTTTACTTCTTGTTTTCGGACTTTAAAACTTTTTTACTTTGTTCGAATTTC
>CM075005.1:924907-927407 GCA_037576675.1 Pangasius sanitwongsei | reverse complement strand
CACTCACATTTTTCTCATGCCTGAACTGCGCATACACACACAGACACACGGTCAGTTTATGATACTGATAGGAGTATCATAGTATCATCCCATAAAGAGTCAATTGATTCATGAGTCAACTGAAAGTCAACTCCAGATTCTGATTCATGATGAAATGTAAAACTATTTTACAATAAAACATCATCGCTAATGCTAATGGCTGTAAAGGCTGAAGCAACTGACTGAAGAGCGTCAGGTAAACATTTAGCTCCCGTTAGCATGCTAAAAGCAGTTAGCTAACGTTATCACTCTAAACTGGCTTCTGTTTATCCGGAAGATTCAATTGACTCGAAACCAGCACGGAGATTCATTCGGTGTGTTAAAGCTGTGATACGCACCGAGTCACGTGGAGAGCTGACGTCAGAAAGTGGTGACATCTGACTCCTGAGTCGGTTCATTCAACTCTTCAAATTCAACTCAGACTAAAGAAGACTTGTGGGAAATGACTCTTAGAAACGACTCAAATGATTCACGTCACATGGATTCAGAATTAGAGTCAAATCCAACGATTCTGGAATCAAACTCACTGCATTTCAACATCAGACTGAACTGAAGCGGCTGATTGGTCACACCTGCTATGACATCATCAGCTGGTAGCTTTACAATTTAAAGTACACACACATATGCATGTACAATTACACAACCAGAAGGGTATAGACACACACACACACACACACACACAGTGGGTTGTGCTCTGACTGGCTGTTATTATGGAGAGGGCAGTTGTTCCCTGTTTCCTCTCGCGGGAACGGAGCTGTTCTTTTCCACCTATCGCACAACACACTCACACACACACACACCCGAGCTGACACACAACCATGCCCTTGCACACACACACACACACACACACAGCCTCACAGCATGAACCCACCAGAAACAAACTCAGTCTCAGCTATCGATCAGCCTTGGGTACATGGACTGCTCCATAACACTCACACACACACACACACACATGCACACACACGGCAAGCTGGGTCACTAGTACACTGGTGTGTGTGTGAATCAGAATGAGGATTTTTCTGGAGCTGAATAACAATCTGCAGTGGATCGATATGTGTGAACTTCAGAGAGGCAGACGGGCAGACAGACAGACGGGCAGACAGACAGACAGGCAGACAGACAGACGGGCAGACAGACAGACAGATGGGCAGGCAGGCAGACAGACAGACAGACAGGCAGGCAGACAGAGAGGCAGACAGACAGGCAGACAGACAGACAGAGAGGCAGGCAGACAGACAGACAGGCAGACAGACAGGCAGGCAGACAGACAGGCAGAGAGGCAGGCAGACAGAGAGGCAGACAGACAGGCAGGCAGACAGACAGGCAGACAGACAGGCAGACAGACAGGCAGACAGAGAGACAGAGAGGCAGGCAGACAGAGAGGCAGACAGACAGGCAGGCAGACAGACAGGCAGACAGACAGGCAGACAGAGAGGCAGGCAGACAGAGAGGTAGACAGACAGGCAGGCAGACAGGCAGACAGAGAGGCAGGCAGGCAGACAGGCAGGCAGACAGAGAGGCAGACAGGCAGGCAGACAGAGAAATGCCCCCAAATGTTGAGATAAAAGCATATTATAAAACATTAGAATCATGATCTGTAAGTGTAAAACCTGTATGTGTTTGTGTGTGTGTGTGTGTGTGAGTGTGTGTGTGTGTGTGTGTGTGTTTGCGTGTGTGTGTGAGTGTGTGCATGAGTGCTTTAATACTGCACAAACACACACTGGAAATCAGATCATGAATATTAACAGTGTGCTGAAACAGAAAAATGGCAACAAACTACGCTGACAAACGTTTATTAATCGCCATGACGACAGCTAATTAATTCACACGCTCGTTACAGAATCACACACGCTGCAACAACTGGAACACACTTACATGCCTACAGAGACAGACAGGTGGGCATACAGAGACAGACAGGTGAGCCTACAGAGACAGACTAGTGAACCAAAGGAGACAGACAGGTGGGCCTACAGAGACAGACAGGTGAACCTACAGAGAGAGACAGGTGAACCTACAGAGGCAGACAGGTGAACCTACAGAGACAGACAGGTGGGCCTACAGAGACAGACAAGTGGGCCTACAGAGACAGACAGGTGGGCCTAAAGAGACAGACAGGTGGGCCTACAGAGACAGACAGGTGGGCCTACAGAGACAGACAAGTGAACCTACAGAGACAGACAAGTGGGCCTACAGAGACAGACAGGTGGGCCTAAAGAGACAGACAGGTGGGCCTACAGAGACAGACAGGTGGGCCTACAGAGACAGACAAGTGAACCTACAGAGACAGACAAGTGGGCCTACAGAGACAGACAGGTGGGCCTAAAGAGACAGACAGGTGGGCCTACAGAGACAGACAGGTGGGCCTACAGAGACAGACAAGTGAACCTACAGAGACAGACAAGTGGGCCTACAGAGACAGACAGGTGGGCCTAAAGAGACAGACAGGTGGGCCTACAGAGAC
>CM075005.1:901100-911538 GCA_037576675.1 Pangasius sanitwongsei | reverse complement strand
CAGTCTTAGTGTAGTATAGTGTGAGTGTCAGTGTAGTACAGTGTCAGTCTCAGTGTAGTACAGTGTCAGTCTCAGTGTAGTATTGTATGTCTTTGTCTTAGTTTAATGAACTGTACTGATGTAACACACTGCAGCTAAACTGGGAACCAATAGATGTACCACATCAGAACCAAATTAACACTTCACTAAGTGAACCCAAATTTGATGTTGTAGAATCTGACTACCCACAACAACTTACAGTGGATTCCTCTAGCCTGTTGTGGGCGTGGCTTTGTGGGCGAAAGAGAGAAGCAGTGAGAGTTGTTAGAGAGAGAGGGGGATTGAAACCAGGCCCAGAGCCCGTGGCTGTATAAGCAGTAGCACATGTCTGTGGCTGGTAGAGGCAATGACCTGATTTAGTGTCACTGTCTGCTGTCTCAAACACACACACACACACACTCACTGAGGGAGAAAGAGAGTGCAGCGAGTGAGTGCTCTTCATGTGACGAGGCCCGGTGTGTCTATCAGATGGCAGGAACTGTCACTGCTCTGTTCTGCTGCAGGAGGCACAAGACATCACATGACACCACACAGGAACAAACCTTTCATTTGTGATGGAGGGAGAGAGACGAAGAGAGATAGAGAGAGGAAAAGAGAGACGGAGGGTAAAGAAAGGTCTCTGCTCCTGACAAGACGCACATGATCTCAATGTCCCTGCCATCAATACTGCGGTCACACTGCGCTCTCATAGAGAGAGGGGGAGTGAAAGAAAGAGAGAGAGAGAGAGAGAAGTGGGCAGGAAGAGAGAGAGATTAAAGGCAATGGGGCAGAGAGAAAAAAATTAGAAGTAGTGTGAGAAAAGAAAGAGGTGATAAGGAGAAAGGAAAAGTAATAAGTGAGGTGGAGACATAAGAAAGAGCAAAAAAACATAAGAGAAAAGGAATGCATGAGAAGGAGAGAAAAACAAGAAGTGGAACGAGGAGGAGAGGGATAAAGTGAGGAGTGTGGGAGTTAAAAAGGGAGAAAGAAAGAAAAAAAGAGTAACAAGGTTCCTCTAGGGTTCTAGGGTTCCCCTCTGCTGTAGGGATTTACAGAAAACATTTAAGGTTTAATTCCCCCAGAAGGACAAGCAGAAGTTTTTTCCAAGAGTGAAGAAAACAGAAAGAGGTGGAGAAACGAAGAACAGAGAAGAAACTAAAAATAGCAGAAATAGGCAGAAAAAAGCAAGACAAATGACAAATAATGAACAAGAAAGAAAGAAAATAGATTCAGGGGGGAAAAATACAAAATATATAAATAAATAAAGATGATTAGGGAAAAGTAGGGATCTGGAGGGGAAATAAATGAAAATGGAAATAAAGAAAAAATGGAAGGCAAAAAGAAAGAAAGAAAGAAAGAAAGAAAGAAAAAGAAAGAAAGAAAGGGGAGGAAGACAAAGAAAAAAGTAAGAACAAAATAAATACTAAATGTAAAATAAATAAAGCAAGAAAGAAACAAGAAAAAAAAGAAAACAAAGACAGAAGAAACTAAAAAGAGCAGAAAGCGGCAGAAAAAAGATGAAAGAAATGAACAGAAATGGCAATGCAAAAACAAAATAAAGAAAATAAGGTTAAAAAATTTAAAAAAAAAAAAACAGGAAATACAGAAGAAGTTAATTAAGAAAGAAGATAAGGGGGAAATAGGACCATTGAAAAAGGAAAAAAGAAACAAATAAAACAGGAAACAAAGAAAAACTTTGAAGGAAAAATAAAGAAAGAAAACAAGAAAGAAAGAAAAACACAAACAGCAGAAAAGGTGGACAAGAATAAAGCACACAAAGTAATAGAGAGAGAAAAAAGGAACAAAAAGGAAAGAGGATAGAAGAAAGAGAGAAGGGGAAAAGAGAGAAAAAGAGAAAGGAGTGAGATGTAGAAAAGAGAAGAGAAGAATGGAGCAAAAACTGAGAAAAGAATCTAGATGTGATAAACAACTTAGGACATGGCGCCTTCAGTGGCAGACCACCAAATGTTTGGGTGAGCAAAAGTATTGGAACAGACAGTCTTAAAGTAAATAACACTTAATATTTAGTTGCATGTCTCTTGCTTGCAATAACTGCATCACGCCGGTGATCCACTGACGTCACCAAACTGTTGCATTCTTCTGTTGTGATGCTTTTCCAGGTTTGTAGCGCAGCTTCTTTCAGTAGTTGTTAGTTTTGGGGGGTTTCTCCCTTCAGTCTCCTCTTCAGGAGCTGAAATGCTGCTCAGGTGGGTGAAGGTCTGCTGATGGACTTGTCCAGTCTAAAACCTTCCACTTTTCCCCCTGATGAAGTGCTTTGTTGTGTTGCAGTGTGTTTTGGGTCGTTGTCTTGCTGCATGATGAAGTTCCTCCCAATTAGACCAGATGCATTTCTCTGTAAATTGTTAGACAGAATGTTTCTGTAGACGTCTGAATCCATTCTGCTGCTGCCATCAGGAGCTCCATCATCAATAAAGATTAGTGAGTCTGTTCCAGAAGCAGCCATGCAAGCCCAAGCCATAACACTACCTCCACCATGCTTGACCACTGAGCTCATATGTTTTAGATCATGAGCAGATCCTTTCTTTCTCCACACTTTGGCCTTTCCATCACTTTGGTAGAAGTTAATCTTGGTTTCAGAACTTTTGATCATCTCTGTATTTCTTTGTGAATTCCAGTCTGGCCTTCTGATTTTTACTGCTGATGAGAGGTTTGCATCTTGTGGTATGGCCTCTATATTTCTGCTCTCCAAGTCTTCTTCGAGCGGTGGATTGTGGTACCTTCACCCCTTCCTTGTGGAGGTTGTTGGTGATGTCACTGACTGTTGTTTTTAGTTTTTTCTTCACAGTTCTCAATGTTTCTGTCATCATCTGCTGTTGTTTTCGTTGGCCGATCTGTTCCATGTCTGGTTGTCTGTACACCAGTGGTTTCTTTCTTTCTTTTTTCAGGACATGCCAAATTGTTGTATTGGCTATTCTCAGTGCTTGTGCAATGGCTCTGAATGATTTTTCTCTCTTTTCTCAGCTTCAAAATGGCGTGCATTTCTCCTAAAGACAGTTCTCTTCATATTGGTTTATCCTTTTTAACAGTAAACGCAGTCTCCACAGGTGAAACCCAGGGTTTAAACCAAGACTAGACATTCAGAGCTATTAATTGTTTAAACCATCAATCTAACAGAGCTCACCTGGGCAACAAGAAACACCTGCCAGGCACATGTTCCTGTATTTTTATCACTTGAAAAATGGGTGAGTTCATACAAAAGGTGCCATGTTCTGAGGTGTTTAACACATTGAGATGTAAATATCAGGCAATGAAAGCTGAAATTCTGATCCATCATCTCACGTTCATCTTTTAATCTCAAACCCAAATGTCTTCAGTGTAAAGCAAACAGAAGAGTATTGGCCTTGCCTTTCCAATACTTTCACAGGGGACTGTAAATGTGGTGATTTCTGCAGTTTCTGCAGTTTGTCTTTTTTGAAATTGCAAACGCTGATACAGAGTCACAACAACATTGTAGAGAATAAATCAAACACATACATGTCAGTTTCATGCTGGGATTAAAATAAAATTCCGGCTGAGTCTCAGTGTTAAATCCAGGATCTGTGAATAATAATCAGGATCAGTGAAGATTAAACCACTTTCCTGTTCATGGACTTTTACTCTCACTGTAATTTAACAGTATGACAGGATGGTGACCTTCTTCACCTCTCTCTCTCTCTCTCTCTCTCTCTCTCTTGGATAATCCAACCTGCTATCAACCCTGAACCCTCAGCTAACCCCAGCTAGCAATTAGCAGCCCCATGTTAACACAAGAGACCCTGTGTCTCACCCTCAGAGAGCGAGACAGGCGGAGAGGAGGTGAAGAGGAACGGCTCAGCTCCATCACTTATAGCCTTACAGCTATCCTCCAGAGAACCGCAAGAGTGGACTCTCTCTCTCACTCTCTCACTCTCTCTCTCTCCCCTCTTTGAGTGTAGTGATCAGTACCATTGTCGCTTGTGGGCGTGTCCTGTTCTGCTTTTTTAAAATTCTGTACATGCTGTACTGTATACTTTATACACATTTATACCACGTCACTATTGTTTAACATGTATTTATATTGTATTCTTAAAAATTACCTTAAGGGGTCTGTGGTTGTCCTGGGGAAAGAAAGAAAGAAAGAAAGAAAGAGAGAGAGAGAGAGAGAGAGAGAGAGAGACTCAGGAAGGGACTGAAACAAAAATGCAAGAGAAAGAAAGAGAGAGGAAAGAGAAGAGAAAAACAAAGCAAAAAGAAAAGAGAGAAGGTAGGAACACAAAGATGTAAAAGAAGAGAATTCTTTTTAGAAGCTGAAACCCTCTTAAAGATTCTAAATAAAACCCTACAGGAAAGTGTTTCTCTCTCAGAGCGGGTTCCAGCACAGGGTAGAACCCCTTCTGGAAGCTTAGAACCCTTAGCATTTTTTCTAAAAGTGCCTGTATTTAAGTGGGTAAGTGTGCAGTACAAAGTCCAAATCACTACTGATTATTTTCTTCTTAATATCTAGAACCTGTCGGGAGTTTAACATTCGGGATTTGTACTTGGTACACTTTTAGAAATTGAATAATTAATGGTTCTGATAGGGTTTTACTCTGCGTTGGAATCCTTTCTGATAAGAAAACACTGTTGTAGAAGTTGGCACAACCAAAACAGCCTTAAGTAACTGGGTCAGTGTGCGGTACACACTCTTTATACCCTCTTAGAAGAAGGGTTCTTCAAGGGTTCCTTGGATAATTAAAATTCTTGGAGTAATTGGAGTGAGTAATCAGGGTTCTTAAGGTTCTACTTGGAAGCCTTGACACACTTTGTTATAGAATCTTTGAGTTCCCTCAAGAGATAAGACAAATGACCCTTAATAGTTCTTGGTTTTATAAGAGGAACTAAAGTTATGAGAAGAGAGACTTCAGAGGAATTCACTGGAGCCAATCGTGTGGATTTGTCATCATACCGAATTTGCATAGAATTGAGAAAATCTAAAATGAAGTGACAAACAGGTAGAACGTGAGAACAAGATCTTTGGATACGTCAAAATATTCCAAAAACGTACAGCTGCACCGTCGGATCCATACGTACATGGACCCATAAACGTGTGTGTGTGTGTGTGTGTGATTATCTGAGGGCACTTTTACTGATCGCACAGCCTGTCCTACAACACAAGCGTCTATTATCAGCGAGCAGAAGGAGTTCATCTTCTCCACGGCTCAGATTAAACACCGGCCTGCTGTAATCACAGCGGAGATGGAGGAGGATGTCACTCCACTCCCCAGAGAGACAGAGAGAGAGAGAGATAAACGAGAAAAAGGAGGAGTGAAAAAGTAGTGAGCTCGGCATTTAGCTCAACTATACATCGTCTCAGCTGCATTAAATCACAGCAACCAAAGAAAAGTGATTATATATCATTATTCCACCAGAGTGTTTCAATTATGCGGCTTTAACTACAGCTAGTTTTATTAAGCACAGAAGCTTACAGAAGCTCAAAGCTCTCAACATGTCACACCACATTACCATATTTCCCAGAATACAAGTCCCGCCTGTGTGCTTATAAACTGCTGAACTGTGTCTTAAAGCTGTTTTTATTCTTCAAAGTGTGTGTACTGAAAAAAAACAGCACCTCAGCTTCCCCTGTTGGTGTCCTGTTAGTAATTTTTGTCCCATTAGGGGTGCTATACTGTAAAGTCAGCAGAACTACTAAGTAAAAATTGTAAGTAAATACTGGAGGAACATTCCACCATAAATACACTAAGAAATGGTCACACTACCATCATTTCTGGAATAGCACACCTACAACAAACACATGAAGAAATGGTCAAAATATTGTTAATATTGGAGTGACACATGTAACAAACGTGATAAAAAGGCACTACAGTAAGAAAAATACTCAAACTACCACAACTGCTGGAGTAGCATGCCTACCATAAGCACACTAATAAACAGGCAGATTACCATAAACTCACTAACAAATAAGCAAACTACCATAAACACACTAATAAACAGGCAAATTACCGTAAACGCAGTAACTTGGCAAACTACCGTAAACACACTAACAAATAAGCAAACTACCGTAAACACACTAACAACTTGGCAAACTACCGTAAACACACTAACAAATGGGCAAACTACCGTAAACGCACTAACAAATGGGCAAATTACCGTAAACACACTAACAAATGGGCAAATTACCGTAAACACACTAACAAATGGGCAAACTACCATAAACACACTAACAACTTGGCAAACTACCGTAAACGCACTAACAAATGGGCAAATTACCGTAAACACATTTTAAAAAATAGGCAAATTACCTTGAACGCAGTAACAACTTGGCAAACTACCGTAAACATACTAAAAAAAGGCAAACTACCGTAAACACACTAACAAACTGGCAAACTACCATACACACATTCCAAAATATTGGAGTAGCATGACTACCACGAGAATGCTAGCAATGATCAAAATAACGTAAATATTAGAGTAGCATGACTACCATAAATGTACTAGCAAATAGCCAAACTACCATATCTACACTAATAAATAGGCAAACTATTAGAAAGGCTGAAGAAGCTCACTTACAGTAAAGAAATATACAAATGATCAAACTACTGTAACTACTGGAATATCACACAAACTGTAAATAAAAATTACCATAAAAACACACTAACAAATAGGCAAATTACCGTAAATACTTTAATCGATACTGTAACAAGACAACAATAAGCAAACTACCTGCTGTTGTAAGCACTGCCTACTGACTACTGTAGTTTCAGTATTTCTGTACTTTGGGGGCGTGGCTACAACTGAACTGAGTGTGTGATGTCACTACATAAATTCCACAACTCTGGACCAATCAATGCCTGAGATTAATAGATGGCATAAAACCAGTAAAAAGTTTAATTTTCAAAATCTAAGGGCAAAGCTGTATAGCAGGCTAACGTAGCTAATGTTAGCGATGAAGAGATGATGGTTGTCATGGTAACGTTATATTCTGACAGTGATGTAAATCGAGACGTTGATAAAAAAAAAATGAGCTAGTTTACTAGCAGCTATTAGCTGAGTAGCTAAGTTAGCTAGTGATAGACTGGGAGTGGAGATTAGCATGGCATGAGGGTGGGTGGACTCAAATTTGCATATTCATACATATTGAATTTGCATATTCATAGACACTGGCATTTTTAATGAAGGTAAAGATGTAGAGATGTTCCTCAGTGGGTTGTAATTATTTTGAGGAGGAATTAAAAAGATGTTAAGCAGTTTATTATTTTATCTCACACACTGTTACGTCCAGAACCCTTGCTGTTCAGCACCATTTTCACAGAAATGCATTATGGGTAAAAAAAAAATACTAATGATACGAATGGGGATTAAAAACCAAATGTTTTTCGAATACTCCAAACGCTACAGGGCCTAAAACAACACCCATAAGTAGTGCATTTACCTCAAACCACACACACACTTAAGTCTCTCTCCAGATACACACACACACACACACACTTAAGTCTCTCTCCAGATACACACACACACACACACACACTTAAGTCTCTCTCCAGATACACACACACAGACACACACACTTACTTATATGGACAGTTTCAGCAGGAAAGAACCGAATGTGAAATTCCTCCAAAGGGGAAACCAATGGTGAAGGTTAAACTATCGTGTGTGTGTGTGTGTGTGTGTGTGTGTGTGTCTCGGTCCAAGTTCCGATCGCCGGTCCAATCCATCTCTTTTTCAAACGCGAATTAAATCAAATATTTACCCAGACAGCCCGCGACATGGAACCCTTAATAGGTTGCAGGTTCGATAATCTGAAGACTCGCCGTACGTTATTTTAACGTATTACACACAATTACCGAGGATTTATCCTCGTTTCCCACAGTGTGTGTGTGTGTGTGTGTGTGGGTGTGTGGGTGGGTGTGTGTTGCTAGAGGGGATTGTACCAGGCCATATGGAATTCACACTTACACATACACCTATAGACACACACACACACACACAGGGCCTCAAGGTCACAGAACAGGCTCAGACACTGTCACTGCACACACACACACACACACACACACACACACACAATGTCATATACACACACCAGGCAGAGGCTCTGCATTGCTGTGGTCTAGTCTAGACGTGTCTCACAATGCCAGACAGAAAGGTGTGTGTGTGTGTGTGTGTGTGAAATTGGTGTTCAGATTTATTTATTCACTTTCTGGTATGTAGGTTTGTGCCAACGTTATATTTTCTTATCATTTAAGGCTTTATAGTGTATGAACTTCGATTAGCTCATGCTAGCTAATCTTTCTTAGCCTTAAAAATTATGAACAAAATTACAAAGATGTCTTTTAAAAAAAAACAAAAAAAACAAACAAACACCCAGAATTCCTGTCAGGTTAGCAATGCGCTAATCCTCGGTAGCGGTGAAGATGATTAACGATTATGAATTTGTGTAAGAGATTCTCTCAGAAACTCTGTCAGGTTAGCGCATGTTAGATAGCTAGCATACACAGATAAGAATAATAATATTTACTAATGAACTAAAAAGTTATTATTAATTTAATTAAAAGATGCTAGCTAGCTAGCTTTTATAGATGATGAACACTTAGCATGTTAAAAATCCTCTCCTGTCAGGTTAGCTTGCTATCTAACCTTTGTTAGCAATGAAATATTTAACTTATAAAGAAAACATTTTCAAATATAATTAAAATCCTCTGAGAAATCCTGTCAGCTTAGCTCATGTTAGCGATCTAGCTAGAATTAGCAGTGAAGATTATAAACATTTATGACAATGGTTTAAGTTTAGCTCATGTTAGCTACCTAGCAGTGACAATTAGTTTATTTAAACTTCAAAATCCTCTGAGAATTCCTGTCAGGTTAGCTTGTGTTAGCTCATGTTAGCAAATCCGTTGGAAATTAATTACGTTTATGTAAATGATAAATGATATCATCTTAATTATTTGTGCTTAAACATAAACATTTGAGGCATTGATGTTGTGAATATTGTAAAAAAAAAAATCATGCTACAGCGTTAGCGGATTATTACTACATGTTTAAAAAATGGCGTATTGACGCTAAATGGTGCGAGAAAACTAAAAAAAGAGTAAAAAAATGGATCTGCTTTCCTTCCATCCATCCCTCTGTCTCTCCTTCTTCCATCCCTCCCTCCTTCCCTCCATCCCTCCCTCCCTCCCTCCGTCCGTCCCACACGCACAGCGAGTAGCGTTAGCCTAATTAGCCGCAGAAATTTTCTAGCTTGTTTTTACACAGATGTGAAATGTAAGATCTGATTTAAAAATACGACTTGGAATTTATTCCTAATAAAAAACTAAGAAACACACACACACACACATACACACACATACATGCACACACTCTCTCTCTCTCTCACACACACACACACACACACTACGGTAAAGCGGAGAAATGCTAACCTTGCCCTCATACGAAAGTAATTTAGCCATTCGTAGAGGAGAAAGAGCATTTTTTTGCCCGCACGGTGGGTGTGTGTGGCTCCTCGGAGGCCGTAATTGCTTCCATACTTGAAACACCGAGGCCTCCGCGGAGAACCCAACGCAACTCACACTGCTCTACACACACACACACACACACACACAGTGAGAGAGAGACACACACACTCATCTTCAGTGGCAGAATCCATTTCTCTTCTCTCTCCTGCTGTGTTTGATCTCAGGTTTCCCTGTTGTGAGTCTCCCTGTCCGGAGGCTTTACACACAATCTAATCACACACACACACACACACACACACACACACGGTGTAAAACAGTGTCGCAACTAACACCGTTGTGTTATTACTCTGACATCTGGTTTGAAAAATTTTCCTAAAAGAACTTCGGAAGTTAAATGAAAGCAGTGTGAATGACGGAGAACATTCTGGAGCACCACTCAGACCCAAGGCATTATGGGTAATTGCCACCATTTCCTTTCAAAAATGTTCGACAAAAATGTTTACGAGTGTAAAGTTAAGTGGTAAAATGCTTGTCGTAATTTCCCGACCTTTCCGATCCATTCGGTTTTCTTAAGAAAAAAGAAAACACACACACACTCACACACACACACACACCAGGGTAAAGGTATAAAAGTTTAAATGTAGCAGTAACTTTATAAATCTATAAACGTTTCTTTTTTCTGTCACTGACATTAACTGTAGAATTAATAATTTTGTCTTTTATAATCTTTAAACACTGACAGCTGATGATGTCATAATGTCAGCCAACCAATCAGCAGCTTCGCATTAAACTCACACTCTCGGCTTCTTTTCATTTTTTCTCTTTCTTTCTCTCTTTCTTTTTTTTTAATTTACTAATTTACTATTTTCTTCCTTATCACATTTCTTCTTCTCTTTCTTTTTTCTCTTTCTTTCACTTGAATGTATTCTGTTCATCTCTTTCTTTCTTCCTTTTTATTTATTAATTATTCATTTTATTCATTTTGATTA
>CM075005.1:886100-896100 GCA_037576675.1 Pangasius sanitwongsei | reverse complement strand
ATGTGCTGCTACTGCTAACTAATGGACTCGCAACACGAGTGTGTGTGTGTGTGTGTGTGTGTGTGTGTTGACAAAATCACAGAGCTGACAGAGCAAGACAATTAGCTGCAGCTAAACATTAGACACGGCCTCTGTGCTCTGTGTGTGTAAACGGGAGAGAGACAGAAAGGCAGAAAGAGAGAGCGACAGAGTGAGATAGATAGATAGATAGATAGATAGATAGAAAGAAAGAAAGAAAGAAAGAAAGAAAGAAAGAAATAGAGTGAAAGAGAGAGAGAGAGAAAGAGAGAGAGAAGAAGGGAGAGAGACAGACAGACCAGACAGAGAGAGAGAGACAGAAAATGAGCAAGAGAGAGAGAGACAGCACTCGTCCTCGAGGAATCATTTGAACGTTACACAAACAGCAATCGTCCCATATTACACTCCTCACTCACCTCCATTACTGTCCCACTCAACAGGGGGCAAATTTACTGATACACACACACACACACACACACAAATTTGATTTCGGTATTTGCCAACAGAGACAGATAGAGCCACATCATTCTCCAGAGCTTTACTACTATGGGCAATGTGTGTGTGTGTGTGTGTGTGTGTGTGTGTTAGTCACTCACCTGGACAGGTGGCGCATCACGAGCGGCCTGAAAGAGTAAAGAAAGATCAGATAAGTGACGGAGTCAAAGCTGATTCAGATTAAATAATGTGGAGGAGGAGCTATGGATATTCAAGGAGGAGGAGGAGCTAGGAGTATTTAAGTATTTGAAGAATAATCGTAATTTGTGGGAGGAGCTAGGCATATTTAATCAATAATATTAAATTGTGGGAGGAGCTCTTTATATTTAATCAATAATATGAACTTATGGGAGGAGCTATGTAAATTTAATCAATAATATGAACTTATGGGAGGAGCTATGTAAATTCAATCAATAATATGAACTTATGGGAGGAGCTATGTAAATTTAATCAATAATATGAACGCATGGCCATATTGTTCAGTGTTTATGAGCGTGAAAGATTCACACGGATACAGATGTTGTTGTTGTTGTTGTTGTTGTTGTTGAGCTAGCTACGCAAGTGATCAGTAGTGATAGCGTTAGGTGTTGTATGTTTTGTTGAGTATTAATGTGATGAAGCAGTGGATTAGCAAAATATCTAACTGTTCTGACAGCGCATGATAGCAGACTTCAGGTACGGTTTAGTTTAACAGCGTCAGAAAACAAGAAATAATAACAAATATTGTTTAAATATTGCTATTTAATTCAGTGTTATATGGATTACTGTATGTGTATTAGCGCTAGCTAGCTAAATACTTCCAGAAGTGAGTCCTCCCTGTGTATCTGTTGTGTTTTTTTCTTTTTTTTTTTGGATTGCTGACTGTTGTTTTTCAGTTCAGTAACATTAACCGTTTCTTATTCACAGAGGTTTATGAAAAGAAAACTAAAATCTGTTTGTACAAAGCATGTGCATTTTTTTGTTCAATAAAGTAATGGAACAACAAAACAAAAAAACGTCACAGATGATTTTCATTTTTAACAACCGTCAGTAAAGTCAGCCACTTTTACGTAGCAGCTTGTAGTGTAGCTCGCTAGTTAAAATCATGAGCAGCTTGAGAGTCACAAATACACATGAAGCTTCAACAACAGCAACGTCGTACAGCGCACTTACAAGAATCAGACGGATTTCTTTCTTTCGCCAAGTTTCCAAAAACAACTACCGATAAATTTGTGCGTAAGTTGGGACAAATGTATTTACTAGTATTTACTAGATATGGCACGATGTCAGTTTTTTCTTTTCCGATACTGATCATGAAAGCTTGAGTATCAGTATCAGCTATATCACAGCTTTTCTTTTAAAAACTACAAAACATTTTTTAAATGCAAATTCAGGACAAAAAAAATACAACTTACACAAAACCACAGCTTTCACACACACACACAAAAAAAAATCAGTGTTTTATATGTAAACATTTCCTGTTTTTTTCCAAATCCATTTTGCGCATTCGTTACAGGATCAGATAAAATTCATTCTTTTTTCTGTTGAAATGATCGCCACATGATCAGTGCCATTTTAAAGTCTTTTTTAAAGTGTATAAGAGAGGAAAGCATGTGAGTAAAGGGTTAACACACACTCTGAGAGGTCCGTCAGTGTGTGTGTGTGTGTGTGTGTGTGTGTGTGTGTGAGAGAGAGAGAGAGACAGGCATGTATTAGCGGAGACACCGCTGGTCACGTTAATGGGGAAATTGCACTGAGAGGAAGGACAAGCAATTATAATCTGGCGGCGTCCCCACCGGACACACACTGATTTAGTGAGAAAGCTGCCTTTTCCCGTGCACGCCGCTGTGACAGCCTTCCAGATGTCAATCAAATTACCCGCTATTTACAGTTGATTTGCCCGCGTCGTTCGCAATATTCCCTCTCCGAGCTGATCGCTCCGGTGCAGGAAGGAAGAGGAGGGGGGAGGACGAAGGGGGGGTGGTTGAGTGGGTAAGGATGAGGAATTCTGGGAAATGTCATGTGTTTTTTTTTTCGCTCTCGGAGGGGCATTTCTTCGCTGGAAGAAGAGTTTCAGCCGCACATGCAAATCCGACCCGGGGGAGGAACCGGTGGCGCTTTTAATGGAGTTCAGGAAAACTCATTTTGCAGAGCCGAGACTCTGCGGAGAATAATAATAATAAAACACGGCCTGCTATTGGACAGTGGACTGAGTGTGTGTGTGTGTCTCAGAGAGGTGATGTACACTCTATTGATCAGTAGCTGAGATTTAGACCTGTGTGTGTGTGTGTGTGTGTGTGTAGCTAATAAAAGAGACACTCCGTCTTCTTCACTCAGCCATAATGCATTATACATAACAGGAAGAGACACAATACACATCTGAAATCACACACACACACACACACCTCACACACACACCTCACACACTGGGTGTCCCTAAAGTGACCGAACGAATTGATCGTAAACAATAAGCCAGAGATATTTAGCTTCAGTGCTTCTGTCTTATTAGAATAAACACAATTAAAATGGCGAATGACGCAACACTGAAGACGTAATCCAACATGGCCGCCACAAAACAATAGAAAAGGAAATGAGGAAATAGTTCTGTTTACCGTCGTGTATACACACACACACACACACTCACTAGCACACACACACACACGCACACACACACACTCACTAGCACACACACACACACACACACACGGCAAAGTCACGTGGTGACGTCTGATACGGTATTCACAATTAACACTTCAGTCATAGTTCCCTTTCATCTACACCATATGGAGCTAAACTCACAATCTCCTCTTTGTTTCGTTCATTTCTATCTATCTATCTATCTATCTATCTATCTATCTATCTGTCATGTTATCTGCCTCTCTATCTTTCTATTTTCTGATTTTCATTCCTCTGTTTCTCTACTTTTCTCTCCCTCTCTCTTTCTCTTTCTGTTTTTGCCTTTTAGGGAATACTGTGAACAAATCGGGCAAATGAACTGTGAACCGCAGGCAACTGAGTGACGTCTGGACACCAAAAGACAAACATCAGAGTCTTGTAAAGAACCGTAAAAGTAAGGAGATAGAAATGTGTGTGTTTTATAGTAATATAACTGACTAAAGTAAACGTATACTGTACATTTTCATGCACGTGTGTAGATTTGATTTTGATCACATGATCACATTTTAGCATGTAAATATAAGCTAAAGAAACTAAAAAAAAAATAACAAGAGCAGTCATGAATGTATTATAAATGTATCATAAAGCATCAGTGTAATAAGAGCGGTTATAAATGCTTCATAAATGTATTAAAATGTATATTTGAGTTTTAGATTTTTATACTGTTTATGTTTTGCTTTGTTGTTTTTTAGGTTGTTGTGTCGATGTCCTTGTTTTTACTGTATGGTGAAGCCAAAGACCAATTTCCACTTTGTGGACAATAAAAGTAAGTAACTAAAAAGCACCGATGTAATAAGCACTGTTATAAAGGTTATAAATGTATTATAAAGCACCGATGTAATAAAAGCTGTTATAAAGGTTATAAATGTATTATAAAGCACCGATGTAATAAGAGCTGTTATAAAGGTTATAAATGGATTATAAAGCACCGATGTAATAAAAGCTGTTATAAAGGTTATAAATGTATTATAAAGCACCGATGTGATAAGCTCTGTTATAAAGGTTATAAATGGATTATAAAGCACTGATGTGATAAGCTCTGTTATAAAGGTTATAAATGGATTATAAAGCACCGATGTGATAAGCTCTGTTATAAAGGTTATAAATGGATTATAAAGCACCGATGTGATGAGCGCTGTTATAAAGGTTATAAATGTATTATAAAGCACCGATGTGATGAGCGCTGTTATAAAGGTTATAAATGTATTATAAAGCACCGATGTGATAAGCGCTGTTATAAAGGTTATAAATGTATTATAAAGCACCGATGTAATAAGCGCTGTTATAAACGTTATAAATGTATTAAAAAGCGAGAGACAGAGAAAGACAAACTTTTTCCTTCTCTCATTCATTCGCTTGCTGCAAGTCTTTTATAAGGTGACTTCACAGAAGCTCATGCTGTGTGTGTGTGTGCGTGTGTGTGCGCGTGTGTGTGTGTGTGTGTGCGTGTGTGTGTGTGTGTGTGCACGTGCGTGCGTGTGTCTGTGTGTGTTTAAGCCAGGAGGTTGATAAGCGCACTCTTCAGGGACGTGTGTTTAAGTGAAGTGTGTAACAGTAGAGCGGCTCGTAAAAACGTTTCCCGAGTGTTTGAACAAACAGACCGCTATCTGATTACACACACACACAAACACGCACACACACGCACGCACACACACACACACACAAACACGCACACACACGCACACACAGGGAACTAAACATACAGCCACTACAGTTACTAAGTCATGAGCTACATCCTATAATAATAAAAATAATAATAATAAAAATAATTAATAATAATAACTAAGCTGTGTTTAAACAGGCGTATAGATGGACAGGGGGCAGATTTCAGACTCCAGTTTTAACTCCGGGGGCAGATTTTAATACCCCGACACGTGAAGCTGAATGAGGCGTGAAAGGAAATAACTCTCCACACCAGGAGGGGGCGACAGTGAGCACACAGCGCACACTAAACCAGTTTGAACACTCACTCTGAGCTGAAATCCTCGGATTTTATTCCATATATCCGAGTCAGGGAGGGGGCGTGTCAAAGGGCGTGGCTGATTTCCACAACAGCCAATAGCGTTGAAGATATGCCACGCCCCTCTTCCGAATTTCGAGGATTAGCCAAGAAAAAATAAATTTATTTCTGACCAGTAAAAATAACGTGGAAAAATCTGCACAACCACAACTACACAATCGACACGTGTGACGCGACACGAGCTGCTACTGTGGCGCTATTAGTTTACTCACAGTTTGTTAAGGGGGCGGGACATACGCAGTATACGGAGCATTTGATTGGACGCAAATTAGAGGAGTACAGTACGAGCCATCAACCAATGTTCACTGCTCAACTGAAAAAAAAAATTTAAATAAGTAAAATTAAAATATATTAAAATATACAACTTTGTTTTGTATATTTTATCCAGATGATCTCATGGACATGTCACAAACTGTCTCTGTTCATCTTTCCCTTTATCATTCTTATCACTCCATTTTCTTTCTTTCTTTCCTGATTTTTTTCTCATTCTCTCTTTCCCCTTCTGTCTTTCTGTCTAGCTCTCTCTCCCTCTTTCTTTTTATGTCTCTCTGTCCCTAAACAACTTCTCTCTCTCTCTGTTTCTGTCTCTCTCTCTGTCCCTCTTTTTAATCTCTCTCTGTTTCTGTCTCTCTCTCTGTTTCTGTCCCTCTTTTTAATCTCTCTCTCTCTCGGTTTCTGTCTCTCTCTCTGTTTCTGTCCCTCTTTTTAATCTTTCTCTGTCTTTGTCTCTCTCTCTTCCCATCTGTCTTTTTATCTATCTCTCTGTCCCTAAACTTCTCTCTCTCTCTCTCTGTTTCTGTCTCTCTCTCTGTCCCTCTTTTTAATCTCTCTCAGTTTCTGTCTCTCTCTCTGTTTCTGTCCCTCTTTTTAATCTCTCTCTCTCTGTCTCTTCCTCTTTGTAATCTCTATCTCTGTCTTTGTCTGTCTCTCTCTCTCTCTGTCTCTCTCTCTCCGTGTCTGTCTTTTTCTGCCTCTCTCTCTCTCTCCTTTTTATTTGTTTCTCTCTGTCCCTAACCCTAATCTCTCTCTCTCTCTCTCTCTCTCTCTGTCTTGCAGTTTCAGCTTTCATGTGCTTTATTTCTCTTTGTCTTTCTCTCTCTCTCTCTCTCTCTAACCTTGGGGCGGATCAGGACGTGGCCTGTCACACCTCCGTCACTGAGTGCGCAGTATTGATGCCATTCCTGTCATGACAAGACCCAGCACACACACACACACACACACAAACACACACACACATATACACACACACACACACACACAAGACAGGAAGAAAAAGAGAGAGATTTAGGGAAGAGAAGTGTGTGTTGTGTGTAACTTTTCCACTGAGACTCAGAAGCAATCTGATGGTGACTGAAGAGAACGGCAAGCATTTGACGACCCACACACACACACACACACACACACACACACACACACACTGACTGTGGGCCGCAGGAGAGATGTGCGGTAATGACTGTCTCTCTGCTGGAAAATTACCTGAGCTGATTCCTGCTCCAATCTGTCTCCACTCCGTCTCCGGGGGTGTTGGGGGGGCGGGGTTGAGTGGGGGACAAACACACACACACACACACACACACAAACACACACAGATGCACTAACACACTCCCACGCACCTTCTACCCAAATGATGTCATGATGTGGCCATGCATTCTGCCTCTGCCCGCTCGCCTGGTTTTCCTAATGCGCTATTAGCATTAGCAAACTCGCCACTCCATGTGTTTCTGGTTTGGACGCTTGATTGTTAGCCGCATCACGGCAAGCCACACAAGAGAGAGAGAGAGAGAGAGAGAGAGAAAGGAATGACAGATGGGGGGAGAGAGAAGAGGAGGGGAAGAAAGACAGGAACAGAAATCAGGATGTAGCGTACGCTAAGCTGTTTGGATGGACAAAGTGCGCTAATGAGTGCGCTAATGTCCTAGCATTTATTCTGCACTCCGCTTTTTTTTTTTCCTCAGTCATTTTTTCCACATGGCTCATTAAAATCAGTTACATTAAATTATTTTTATTTATTTATATATAGTGAGGGGAAGTAAGTGTTCGGACTCTTTTGTTTTTGTTATTTGTTTTATATATTTATATTTGTGTTATATGTTTTTTGAAATTATTACAAATTGACTTGAATGTGACATTTTTGTATAATTTTTCCTCCTTATCCATGTTAAATAATTTTGATACTTTCTAGAAATTAAATGTTAATGTGAAATTGTTCGCAAACCTGCATGTGTTTGTATACACGCTCACCAGTCACTTTAATAGGAACACCTGTACACTTATGCTGTTGTCTAATCAGCCAAGAGCATCAGGTAATGTTCACATCAAACATCAGAATGAGGAAAAAGTCTGATCTCTGTGACTTTAACCGTTAATCTCCTGGGATTTTCACACACAACAGTCTCTAGAGTTTACACAGAATGGTATGAAAAACAAAAAACATCCAGTGAGTGGAGGATCTTCAGGCTGAAACACCTTGTTGATGAGAGAGATCAGAGGAGAACGACCAGACTGTGAGCTGACAGGAAGTCTACAGTAACTCAAATAATCACTCTTTACAACCGTGGTGAGCAGAAAAGCATCTCAGAATGCACAACACATCAGTCCTTGAGGAGGATGAACTACAAGAGCAGACGACCACATCAGGTTCCTCTCCTGTCAGCCAAGAACAGGAATCTGAGTCTATCAGAGGCACAGACTCACCCAAAATGAAGACTGGAAAAAGACCAGGTGATTTTTTTTCCCTAATCTTCAGCTGTCCAGTTTCAGTGAGTGGATCTCTGGATGTTTTTTGTTTTCCGCACCATTCTGTGTAAACTCTAGAGACTGTTGCGTGTGAAAATCCCAGGAGCTCAGCAGTTTCTGAAAAACTCAAACCAACCCATCTGGCACCAACAACCACGCCACGGTTAAAGTCACAGAGATCAGACTTTTCTTCATTCTGATGTTTGATGTGAACATCACCTGAAGCTCTTGACCTGCATCTGCATGAGCTTATGCACTGTGCTGCTGCCACATGATTGGCTGATTAGATAACGGCATGAATGAGCAGGTGTACAGGTGTTCCTAATAAAGTGGACGGTGAGTGTATAAATATTGTAAAACATATGTATCATAGAAACACCTTAGAGACCTGTGATATACTGTTTGCAGAGAAGCAGCCCTATATCATGATGCTCCCATCACCATGCTTCGCTGGTGTTCTCGAGAGCAACCCGTCTATTTTTAATTCATCTTTTGTCCAAAAAGAGTTCTGATTTGTCAAAATGCTTTCACACCTCTGTGCTTGTTTTTTCGCAGAGAACTTCAGCGTGAGGTGGAGGAAAAGGCGTGAGTGTGGAGCGGTTCGCTGCTTACTGTATTGTTCTCTGTGTAACTGTCGCTCCTGCTGCTTTCAGGTCGTCCTGCACCTCTGTTGGACTGACGGCTGAGTTCTCTCTCTCAGTCTGAGAGCGTGTCGTGAAACCGTGCGAGGTTCACGTCACCGGTCCAGAAGTGATGCTCGAGATCTTTGCTACGGCCCTGTAGCTTTTCCCACTCGGGTGTCGATTAATGATGCTCTCGCTGAGAACTTTAGGAAGCTCCTTCACCGTGAAGGTGCGTGAAATGTCGTGGCAATGCCTGAGAATATGCTTCTGCAGCATTTATATGCAGAACCTGATTTATTTTTATGTAATCTTTACATATGTATTTTTACTAAAGTGTCTGAAAACTTTTTCCCATTCTTTAAAAAAACATCTTTGTTTGTATGTATTTTTTGTTCATGTTTATAAGTAAAAAAGAAATGATTTGCATAAACATGAAGCGGAAAAATGCACTGAAAGTATAATAAACAAAAAAAAAAATTTAAAGAGTGTCGCAATAATTATTTCCCCTCACTGTATTTATAAAATATAAACAATTCGTTTAAAAATATTTTTCTTTCACTCTTTTTTCTTTCTTTCTATTTTACTTTTTATTTTATCTTAAACATACTTTTGTCAGTATGAAGAGAACGACTCCCTCAGGAGGAAGAATTAGAGGGGGGGAATTATGGGAATTGTCTCACTTGTCCATACCGGTACAGACCAGATACGACACACACTCTCTCACACACACACACACTCACACACACGCACACACATACGCACACACACAGACGCACACACACATACACGTGCGCGCCAGAGGTTAAAAGAAACGCCTTGCTAACACAGGCTTCCGACTGCACCCTGACTGATGGAGCCAAAATCCTGAAGGGAATGTTTCTCTGTGTGTGTGTGTGTGTGTGTGTGTGTGTGTGTGTGTGTGTGTGTGTGTGTGTCGCGCTAGGAGGAAACGTGACCCATTCTGAAGGAGGCCCAGGTTAGAGAGGTTCTCTCAGGGTGTGTGCTGTTATTCTTTCGGGGACGGAGAGATGGAGAGATGGACGGAGGGATGGAGAGGTGCGGCTGCAGTAATCAGAGCAGTTCACACACACACACTTCCCGCTCACGAACTGAAAACGACACACACAGAGCTACTGGGAATGCCACACACACACACACACACACACACACACACACACACACAGGGGGGTGTTAGGTGTTTGAATGGCAGGAAATCCCTGAGATGTTTTCTGTTCTTACAGAGAGAGAGAGAGAGAGAGAGAGAGAGAGAGAGAGAGAGTAATACATCTGTCTCACTCTCTGTTTTGATCTGTCTCACTCTGCCTCTACCTGTCTCACTCACAATCTCTATATTTGTCTTTGTCCAGCTGTCTCACTCTCTCCGTATTCATCAGTCTTACTGCTCGTCTATCTGTCTCACTCTCTCCGTATTCATCAGTCTTACTGCTCGTCT
>CM075005.1:852325-884596 GCA_037576675.1 Pangasius sanitwongsei | reverse complement strand
CACCTGTCTCACTCTCTTTCTCCATCTGTCTCACTCTCTACTGTCCATCTGTCTCACTCTCTGTCTCCCTCTGTCTCACTCTCTGTCTCCATCTGTCTCACTCTCTACTGTCCACCTGTCTCACTCTCTTTCTCTACCTGTCTCACTCTCTACTGTCCACCTGTCTCACTCTCTTTCTCCACCTGTCTCACTCTCTTTCTCCACCTGTCTCACTCTCTTTCTCCATCTGTCTCACTCTCTACTGTCCATCTGTCTCACTCTCTGTCTCCCTCTGTCTCCCTCTCTGTCTCTACGGTACATCTGTCTCACTCTGTACTTGTCCCCTTGTCTTACTCTCTATTTCTACATTTACCAGTCTCACTTCTTGTCACTCATCTACCCATCTGTCTCTCGTTCGTTATCAGTCTTCATTTCTATCCATCTTTCTCTTGTCCTATCCCGTTCACACAATCCATCTGTCTCTCTCTCTCTCTCTCTCTCTCTCTCTCTATCTCTCTCTCTATCTATCTCTCTGGTGGAAAATTTCAGATCTGTGTTCAAATGTCTTCCAGGCCAGACAGAAAGCGTTAGAGGACAGACAGACAGAAGGAAGAAAAAAGAGGACAAACGAAGAGAAAGAAAGACTGATAAAGTGAGAGAGAAAGATGAATATAAAGAGAGAGCGAAGGAGTGAAGATGAGAGACACAGACGCAGGGGAATGTGTCAAAACCTGCCGATGCCCGTGTCGCTGCCTCCACCCTGCACAGTGTCTGAGCATGCAGAGCGACACACACACACACACACACACACACACCTTTGAGTGTGACTCCTGCTGAAGTCAGGAATGTGAGGAGGAGTGGAACTCAATCACTCAATGGCCTCCTGTCTCGCCGGGCAAATCTCATCAAACAGAGAAGTGCTTAAGGGAGGGAGGGAGCGAGGGAGGGAGGAACGATGGAAGGAGAGGAAGGAGGGAGAGAGGGATAGATGGAGGAGTGAGTGAGTTAGTAGAAGTGGATGAAGAAGTTAAAGAAGCGAGCACAAAATGTCATGCTCAAATTATCTGTATTTCACTTTGACATTCAGTGGTGGAGAGAGCCGTGGCTGTCCGTGCTGCGGGAGCGGCCCGGCGCCGTGCGGCTAGGTGCCCTTGCGTGCAGCGTTAGCGTCGGCGCTAACCGTCTCTTTCAGGGCCGTCACCGAGCGAGAGCGGCTAATAACGGGCCTGCGCTTTAACGCTGCCTTTTAACGCATCGCCGCTCAAGTGGGTGGAAAGGAGCGCGCTTAAGAGCAGAGGCGGCCGCTGGCGAGTAATTGGGGTGAAATCCTGACGGGCGGCGCGTCCAGAGTGACGCGGAACCACTGAGCACGTCACACACACACACACACACACACACACTGTCTGAGAGACAATAATACACACTTATATACTCTGCAGCAGGACCAATTTAAAGCAAGTTCTATTTATTTATATATTTATTATATTTATTCATTTAACAGGAGCTTTCAATAATAATAATAATAATAATAATAATAATAATAATAATAATCAAGATCAGAAGTGCTTTACTTATTCATTTTTACGTTTTTACGATTCCACTACATTTAATGACAGAGAGAGGGAGAAAGAAAGCAATAGATTGAGAGGAGGAGAGAGACAGAGAGACAGAGATAGAAGGTGAGAGAGTGAGACAGAAAAATAGAAGGACAGACAGATAAGGACAGAGAAAGAAAAACCTAATCCCCAGGAAAGAGAGAGACAGAGACAGACAGACAGACAGACAGACAGACAGGCAGAGAAAGAAATGGTGAGAGACGGAGAGAGACAGAGAAAGACAAAAACAGACAGAGATAGAGAACATACAATAATAGAGTGAGACAAGGAGACAGAGCGAGAGAGAAAGACAGGCACAGAAAGTGAGAGTGAGAGACAGACAGGATGAGTAAATGTCATTAGTGAATAGTGAGACTGTGTGTGTGTGTGTGTGTGTGTGTGTGGGTGTGTGTGTGTGTGTGTGTGTAAGATGGGGCAGTGGTGGTCAGGGAGACACAGCTGCAGGGGATTAATGTCCCTGAGACACAGGAATGTACCCACACACACACACACACACACACAGATAGTGAGTGTTGTCACTGCGTCCCAGTCAGGAGGAAGCTCAGTACGTAGGCAGCGTTTTTAAATACACATGTGATTAGAAGAAAAACTGAATGTTTACAGCCATGAGTTTGTGTAAAGAAGATAAAGATGTTTATTAGAGAGCTGATGTTCAGATGATGTTAGTGGCCAAATACTGCACATTACTGAGAGGGTAAAGCTCAGCTCACAAGAAAAGAATAAAATATCAACAGTTCCTGCGATGAAAATAATAAACACTTACCATGAAATAAATAACGAATAATAAAGATTCCAGTCATACGCAGGGCAGAGGGACCCGGCTAACCACTGCTAAACCTCACAGGAGATGATATTAAAGAGTGCTTTATTAAACTCTGTGTGTGTGTGTGTGTGTGTGTGTGTGACCTGAGGTGTGCCTCAAGGTCCCGTTCTAGGAACGTTTTGTTTTCCCAAAGGACGAGTGCAGAGGAGCAGGAATGTGGACACACGGTGAGGACAGCAAGAAGGTGGGGGGAGAGAGGGAGAGAAATGAAGAGAGAGGGAAATTGAATTGAGAAAGAGAGAAGTAGAGAAAAAACAGAAGAGATGGAAAGAAAGCAAAAAAAGGGAGAGGCAGAAAGTGACAGTGAAGAGAACTACATAGAGAGAGAGAGAGAAGTGAAGAGAGAGGGAGGAGACGTAGAGAAAAAAAAACATAACAGAGATGGAAAGAAATCAAAACTTAGCAACAGAGAGAGATAGAAAGTGACAATGAAGTACATAGAGAGAGAGAGAGAGAGAGAGAGAGAGAGATTTCTATATTGATGCTTTGGCAATATTGTATGTAAACAATCATGCCAATAACGTACTTTAAATTGAATTGGGAAAGAGAGAAGTAGAGAAAAAACAGAACAGAGTTGGAAAGAAAGCAAAATTGAGCAAGAGAGAGAGACAGAAAGTGACAATGAAGAGAACTACAGAGAGAGAGAGAGAGAGAGAGAGAGAGAGAGAGAATTTCTGATACTTTTAAAAGTTCCCTCCATGACAAAGAGGCTTCGCTGCAGCTTGCTCGTGTCTCTGTGGTTTGTTAGGAGTTTGGTGTGAAATCTGTACAATCGTATAAAACGATGGTTCTTTAAGGTTCTTTTAGAGTTCTGTGTTTCCAAAATAACAGATTTCTGAAACGGTTCTACGAAGAGCCATTAAGGGTTTCAACAGCGAGGCAACTAAAGAAGCTTTAATTCCAGCTCATGCATTCGTATAAAAGCTATGCACCACCACGCGGCTGCGGTTCTAACGAGTTTGGCGTAAAACCTGCCAGGGTTCTACAGAGAACCTTTAAGAGTTCCTTCAGAAGCAGAACTGAAGAAGCTTTAAGTCTTTAAACTTTCTCAGAGTGGAGTTGGTAATTATTGTCTCTGCTAACGTCTCTTATATTCAGTATTTTCCAGAAACTACAGCCATGTCCTTGTTATTATCCGTCTTTCCCTGCGCTAATCTTCCGGCTCGTTAGTTCCCGCTGTGAGTGAGAACCGGATCGGGATTGTGGCGTGTTTTGTGGATCCTCTGGTTTGTGACTGATGAGCAACAGATGGATGTTTAGTGTAAAATCCGTGTAGTATAATTTTAACCAGATTGTGAGATGGGTGTGCTGTATCACTCAAAACCACAGATACACATCTACACAACCGTGCAGCGTGTGTGTGTGTGTGTGTGTGTCTGTCTGTCTGTCTGATGGTCTGTTTAACACATTTGGATTTGAGTTATGATAGCAACATCACACACAAACCTGTATAAACTCTGTAAATGAGGGACATCCTCTCGGGCAGCGCTCCAATATGAAATCCTGATAAATGTCGTAAGTGTGTCATGTTTTTCTTCAGGAATTTTATAAACAATGGCCAACTCCACTTTTACAATCACAAACAATCACAAACAGCTGACTGGACGTTACAAAAAAAAAGTTTTCTTTCTGTTGTTTCTTTTGTAACTAAATTCAAGTTTTGTAGACATTAAATGAAAATATCATCACTGAAGCTACTGATTTTTATCTCTTTTTTTTTGCTAGCTTGTTATTAGCAAATAACTACGTACAGTTACACACATGTAACTGAGACGCTGCTGTTGAATTCTGGACTCTGATTGGTCAGAAGCTGTTGATTAGTTTTCTATATCAGCAGCTCTGACAGTAGCGCAGGTTTATGTTAACGCACACGTTCTAATACGTTATCGTTTCTATAGTAACAGCTCATTCACAGGGACTCGTACTTGATCTGGTGAAGTTTTCTGTAAGGAGAAATGTGTTTATGTAACATTTACGGAAGGAGTCTCCAGTGTCAGCGCTTTGTATCAGTCAGAGGTGAAGCTGTAACTTTAAGTTTTCCGACGTCTTCAGGACAGAGGAGTTTACGCTTCTTTGCGGTTTCTCTGTAACATGCGTAACAAGCTGCGTTTTTTTGTCTTATTAACTCGAAGAGAGAGAATAAAGAGAGGTTGCTGAAGGAGCGACTGTTTATAGCTGCTACAACGTAAGTGACAACAGGAACTGACTTGTTTCACAAAGGTTATATGTAACTATAAACAAAAAATAAAATGAAGTTGTGTGTAAATATTTTCGTGGTCAAACCGAACTAAAAATTCCTGGCAGATTGATGAGCGTTTCTGTAACACTGATTTCCTTCCTGCTCGCGTATGTATGCTGCTAAACACCAATCAACCGTCAGTGATCAAGCATGTTGATGGCACTGCTGATTTACATTTAGCCACACCCACAAAACTCCATAAAAGGTGAAGCTCAAAATGATAAAATGACGACTGAATGGTGACAGAAAGAAATTTCTCAGAGGCACAAGTGGAAGTTATTTTGATTCAGGTCTACACAATTCAATTATTATTAGCATTGTAACACGTAATATGTAATAATCTAACACAAATTTACACAAACTTAGGAGCTTCCATTGGATCGAAATGTTTTTCCGAACGAACTTGATTTACATAAATTGCACATTTTTGCGTAAACGCGCCTCCGAACAATTTATAAATAAACTCAGGTGTATCCAGCGTGATATATGAGGTCCAGCGTAAATATAAGTATAATGTACTGTGACAAACGTCTTTATTGATCTGTTGGTTTGAGTAATGAGAGCAACGTAATAAACTAGAAATCGAAATAAAGACTCTTTCAGGCCGTACAGATGCGACACTGACTTTTTAAATCCACCATTTGTAGGACATTTCAGCTGCCAGGAATGTGAGCCGGAGCGTTTCCTGTGCGGCTCATCATCAGACTGCTGAGTCTGAGACGCTGCCTCATGCTCCATGTTGGGGATTTCCCTGACAAAACCTGCCAAATTCTTCCAAAATCTCGCCTCCGCACCATCTCTGTAAGGCCTGTCGCTCCCACACACACACACACATACACACAGATACAAGCAGAGGAAGGAGCTGTGCAGGAATCTGATTAGACACACTGACTCTCCCTCTCATTAGGCAGCTCAGTTTGTCCCCTAACGAATCCCCCAGAGGACCGACTCTGTCTCCGCGTGAGAATAAAAGACAGCGGCTCGACACCATTAGTGCGTTTGGGGCGTCGTCTAATTGATGCCTTGTTCGGGGTGACTGCGAGGGCCTCTTTGATCAAGCGAGAAGTTTCCTTGGGAAATTGAATCAAGACGTAGAGAAGAAGCGCTCCCTTGTTTCTTTCAAAATGATTCCCTCCTTTTTGTCACTCCCTCTTTTCAGCGTTCACTCAGATGAACTTGTGTGTCTCGATGTCTGACAGGAGAAGAGTGTGTGTGTGTGTGTGTGACACACCCTGATGGCGAGGGCCGCTCCTTTTTTCCTCCCTCGGCAGTGTTTGGACACGCTGTGACTCCCAGCTGCAGTTTGGAGCTTTGAGTCTTCACAACTGGGCGGGAGTGAAAAATTCCCCGAAAGGAGGCAGGGAAGGTTTTTTTGCCTTATTTGTTATGGGAAAGAAAGATAGAGCAAGGTCTGGTCCCTCTGTATGTGTGTGTGTGTGTGTGTGTGTGTGTGTGTGTGTGGGTTCAGGTGGTCCTGTGGTCATTTCGTACGGACGGAGACGGGTAGGATGGCGAAAGCCAACACTGTGTCAACACGTTTCATCTGGCGTGCAACGTTTGAAATGGCAAGAGGAGTCACGCTTAAATAAACACACACACACACACACGCGCACACAGACAAACAGACACACACACACACACAGACTCACACCAACGCGCAGATTGTGTTACACATTTTTGTTCTCGTAATGTCGCAATACACGCAGAACATGTGCAGCACAATATTCCTTCGCAATTTTTTATCACATTGTGCGAGACCCCCCCGATTTCCTTGCTCTCCATCCTTTCAACACGCTCAACACACACACACACACAAACACACACACACACACAGCCATCCCTCGACACACTCGTCTAAAGTTTGGCAACCAACTCCGAGCGCCTGTCCAACTTGGGATGCGTCTGATGTTCCTCACTCCCAAGCGACCAGACGAGGCTAAAGCAACGGAGCACAAAGCTACCGCCCCATACACACACACACACACACACTAATGCACACATCACACACACACTACACACTCACACACACATTTCCGCGAGAGGAGAGGGCCAAGCGGAGATGTCGCGAGCCAGCTACGCAGCGCTCTTATCAGCACAATGTGTTTCTACTTTTCTAATCTACATAATTTATTACGGTGGAAAGAGAGGCCGCGGAATCCGGCCATGTTCAATATTATGTCTTGGCTTGGTGAGTGTTGCTGAAACGAACACCAGCAGTCCGGGACACACACACACACACACACACACACACACACACACACACACACACGGACCACAGCGCTGCACTGGTACTGCAGTGTGTTACAGTAGCTGCACTTCCAGCATGGAATTATGGGACACTGACGCCAAACACGAAGAGGAAAACAGAAAAAAAAAAGTGTGTGTGTGTGTGTGTGTGTGGTCCATTCAGCATAACTTATGTATTCTCCATACCACCTTAAAACAGATTGACGAATATTCTGCTATGGCTAATTATCTTTTACCTTTATTTCTTTTTGACCATCAGCTCTTTACCTTAAAGAGGTAAAGAGGTGTGAGTGTGTTGGGGTTGGGCGAGTGTGTTGGGTTTGGGTGAGTGTGTGGGGTTTGTGTGAGCGTGTGTTGGGTTTGGGCGAATGTGTTGGGTTTGGGCGAATGTGTGGGGTTTGTGTGAGTGTGTTGGGTTTGTGTAAGTGTGTTGGGTTTGGCGAATGTGTGGGGTTTGTGTGAGCGCTTTGGGTTTGTGTAAGTGTGTGGGGTTTGTGTAAGTGTGTGGGGTTTGTGTGAGTGTGTTGGGTTTGGGCAAGTGTGTTGGGTTTGGGCGAATGTGTGGGGTTTGTGTGAGTGTGTTGGGTTTGGGCAAGTGTGTTGGGTTTGGGCGAATGTGTGGGGTTTGTGTAAGTGTGTTGGATCTGGGTGATGGTCATGGAGTTGAATGAGTGGGTTTGAACAAAATTGTCACTGAAAACCCAACACACTCACACAAGCCCATTACACACACACAAATCCAACACACACAAATCCAACACACTCACGCAAACCCATCACACACTCACACAAACCCAACACACTTACACAAGCCCATCACACACTCACACAAACCCAACACACTCACACAAACCCATCACACACACACACAAACCCAACACACTCACACAAGCCCAACACACTCACACAAACCCAACACACTCACACAAGCCCATCACACACTCACACAAACCCAACACACTCACACAAGCCCATCACAGACTCACACAAGCCCAACACACTCACACAAGCCCAACACACTCACAAAACCCAACACACACTCACACAAACCCAACACATTCACACACACACAAAACCAACACAGAACCCCAGAGAAATGAGTCCACTATGTTTTAAGGGTGAATTATGTATGCAGTGTTCCACTAGAAGTGGCGTACATGTGGTGTGTTTTGTTGGGGAGAAGATTTTGTGTGTGTGTGTGTGTGTGTGTGTGTGAGTGTGTGTCTGTGTGTGTGTCTGTGTGTGAAGTGGTTATGAATGTGAAACACTGCTGCCAAAGCTCGAACCACAACTTCCAGAATTCTTCAAATATTATGGCTTCCACGCTCATGTTGGTTCTTCGTAAAAGAGAAGGACTAATTCGTGGAGTAAAAATGTTGTTTTTTTCACGCTGCATCCAAAAGCTTACAAACTCCATCGCGGAGCAGGACGAGACCTTTAAAAAAAAAAAAAAAGACCAAAAGAAAGAAATAAAGAAAAATATGAGAGCAGCATTGAATTCTGCTTTTATTAGAAAAGTAAGGATGGTCTGAAAAGAGAGTAAAAAACAAGGGAGGAAAAAAAGAGAGAGAGCGAGAGAGAGAGAGAGAGATATGTCTTGGACACAGCAGCCCTGGTTTAGAAAGACACATTGTCCCTTAAGAGCACTAAAAACATTAAGGCTTCCATTTTGCGTGAAGTGCGGCCATTTCTGTCCGAGCACGAACCGATGCGTTATTGCAATTTTACCTCAGACGGGGGGACAAAAAGGATTTTGTGTGTCAACCCCCCACCCCCCCACCACCACCACACACACACACACACACACACACACACACACAAACACACAAACACACACACTCCCCTTCTGCCCCTGAAACAAACGGAAGAAAACATTTTCTGCAGCATATTTTTTCGCGGTTGGCAAATGGCGAAGTAAATGGTCCCCTTTTTTTTAACGGAGCGAAAGATAAAATAACTCACACACTCCAGAGCTCAAAAACAAGCCAGTGTCTATCTACAGATCTGTGTGCTTGTTGTGGACGGCGGCCAATCGAAGGTATGCAGCGAATGGACAACATCTGCAGAGAGCCGCACACTGAAGGCTAGCGTTTCTGTGTGTGTGTGTGTGTGTGTGTGTGTGTGTGTTGTCGAGGTGGGAGAGCGGGACATTCCTGGCTGATGACAGCCGTCACAGTCACACACACACACAGGAATGCATGAAGGAGGGGGGGGACCAGCACCTGAACGCCACAGATGGATATGAGGGAGGGCAAGAAAGAGAGAGAGAGAGAGAGAGAGAGAGAGGTGGACAGAAAGGGGGAAAAAAAGTGTGAGTGACACAGAAGAATGATGACAGAGAAAGAGATTAAGACAAGAAAGAAAGACAGAGAGAGGGAGAGAAGTGGTTGAAGATACAAATGACAAGAAATGAAAGAAAAGTAAAGTCACAAAGGAAGACAAGGAAGAGGAACAGAGAGATGCAGATGGAGTGAAAGGGAGAGAGAGATAAAGAGTTAGAGAGTGATACGGTGGAGAAGATGAAATAAAAAGAAAAAGTGAGAGTGTGGAGAGACAGGGAGAGAGAGAGAGAGAGAGAGAGAGAGAGACTAAAGATCATGCATAAAGCTGTTTAGAAAAAACAACTTAAAGAGAGAAAAAACAGAACAGAGACTGTCATTTAACAGAGAGATAAAAAGTAAGACTGAGACAGGAAGAAAGAAAGAAAGAAAGAAAGACAGGAGACGAAAAAGAGCAAATAAGTAGATAGAAAGACAAGAAAATAAGAGAAATAGTGCGGAAAGGAAAATTGAGAGAAAAGAGCAACAGTTCTGCAGGAGAGACAAAAAGAAAAAATAAGACGAAAGACGGAAAGCAAGAGCAGGAGAACAACGCATGAAAGGAACATGAGTGAGGAGGAGTGTGGAGGAGAACGACAGCAAGTGAGAGAGAGACAGAAAGTGAAAAAGACGGAAAGAGAGAGAGACAAGAACGAGGGACGAAAGGTAATAGTGAGTAAAAAAACAAAACACAGAACAGAAGATGGAAAGTTAGATTATAAAAAGAATGACAGAACAGACTGGCTTTCTAAAGAGAGAGAGAAATAGAGCAAGACAGAAAAAAAAACAAAGTGGAGAAAAAGAGAAAAAACGATTCAGTAGAAAAGACAAAAGGAAGACTGAGAAACGAGAAAAAGAGAAGAAAGATGAAAAAGAGAGAAGAGAGCATCAGAAGAGAAGAGCAAGAACACAGACAAGACAAGAAAGAAAGTGAGAGTATGGAGGAGAGCAACAGAGAGAGAGAGAGAAAGAGAGAGAGACAACTACAGAAAGAAGAAATGAGAGAGTGGGATAAAAAGAAAGGATGAGAGAAAGAGAAAAAAAGACAGGTACTGAAAGAGAGAGTGAGTGAACTGAGACCAAGAAAGAAAGGACAAGTGACAGAAAACAAACAGAGAAAAAAGTAAAAGTGTAAACGTGTGGAATAACAGAGAGAGAGAGAGAGAGAGAGAGAAGAACGAGGGACAAGATGAAATGTAATAGTGAAAAAAACAAAAAGAGAAGACAAAGATAGTATACAGACGAGGTAAAAATTAAGAACTGAGACGGAAAGAAGAGCAAAGGAAGAAAGGAAAGACAGATAGAAAGCAGACAAAAAATACGAAGGAGAAAGTCAAGAAAGAGAGACAAAAAACAGAGCAGTAGAAGACAGAAAAAAAGAAGGGAAATGAGAGAAGAAGAATGAGAGTGGTGTGACAAAATAAGAGGAAAAAAGAAGTCGGCAGGAAAGACGAAGAAAAACTGAGAAAAAGACAAAAGACAGAAAGCAAGAACATAATCAAGACAAGGAAAGGATGATAAAGACTGAAAAAGAGTGTGATGCTGGAGAATGACAGAGAGAGACAGAGAGAGAGAGAGAGAGAGAGAGGTAAGACAGGAGACAAAGAAAAAGAGGGAAAGACACAAGTAGAGAAAAAGCAGAATGAAAGAATAGAGGGAGTGAGAGAGGGACAAAAAGACAGAAAGAAAAAGAGAGAAAAACATTGAAATTGCACAAATAGAGCGCATGAAAGAAAGAACGAAAAAAAAATCACAGAACGACAGGAGAAAGAGAAAGAGAGAGAAAGAGTTAGTTAAAGAAAAAATAGTTAAAGGGATAAAAAGAAAAAAGTGATAGAAGACAATGACAGCATGAAAGAGACATAAAAAAGAAGAGTGTGAAAGAAACAGAAAAAGTGCATGGAATAGAAAGAGTGAGACAGAAAAAGGACTGAAAGTGTCTCGGTTGTTGTTGTTAGTTGCCCTCCCACCCCTTCACCGCTGCTCCCACAGTGACTTCTGCCCCCTCTGCTGCCCCCTAGCCCCTCTCCCTCGCTCCATCTCTCTCTCTCTCTCTCTCTCTCTGTCTCTCGTTCCCTCGCTCCTGTTTAGCTCCAGTCTGTGGTGCAGCGTGAGAGGAATCTGCACGGCCGGCTGCAGGAACACCGACAGTGGCCTGGAATAAGCAGAACATTTATCGAATATGTGCTCCAGATGTGTCGGAAATCACACACACACGTAAACACGCCTGATGGAGAGAGAGAGAGAGAGAGAGAGAGAGAGAGATAATGGATCATTTAGGCACTGTGTGTGTGTGTCACTTTATTTATTGAAAAACGGCCACACAATTAAAAAACTAAACTGAGCTGAGAAACAAAAGACACGAATAAAGATATATATATAAAATCCACATAAAAAGAAAAGAAAAATAGTTACGAAAATAGAGGAAAAGATGAAAGAAGAAGGACGAGAAAAAGGATTAGGAGAACAAAGAGAAGGAGGAGTAGAATTAGGAGGAGGAGTATAAGGTAGAGGAGCAGAAGGAGGAGGAGGAGGAGCAGAAGGAGGAGAACGAGAAGAAGGAGAAGGTGGATGAGTTGAAGGAGAAGGAGGAGGAAGAGAAGAAGAAGGAAGAGAAAAGGAGAAGAAAGTGAAGAAGAAGGAGAAAAGGAGGAGGAGGAGGAGGAGAAGAAAATGGGACAGAAGCAGAAGAAGGCAAACAAGGAGCAGAAGGAAGAGGAAGAGGAGAAGGTGGAGTAGGTGAATAAGGAGGAGGAGGAGGAGAAGGAGGAGGAGAAGAAAGAGGATGAGGAGGAAAAAAGGAGAAGGAGGAGAATATAAAGAAGAAGGAAAAGAAGAAAGAGAAGAAAGAGGAGGAGCAAAAGAGAAGGAGGAGAAGAAAGAGGATGAGGAGGAGGAAGAGGAGCAGAAGAACGAGGAGGAGAAGACGAAGAAAAAAGAGGAGGAGAAGGGGAGGAGAAAGAGAAGAAGGATGAGAAGGAAGAGAAAGTGAGGGAGAAGAAGGAGGAGGAGAAGATGGAGGGGGAGGAAGAGAAGAAGGATGAGAAGAAGGAGGATGAAGAGGATGAGAAGGAAGAGGAGGAGGAGGAGGAGCTGGAGGAGGGGGAGAAGGATGATGAGGGGGATGAAGAGGAGGAGAAGAAGAAGTAGAAGGAGGAGTGTGTAATGATGTCAGTGAACTGATTAACAGAGTGATGGAAATAAATTTAACTTTAACTGTGTTCATGATAATAAAGATCAACTTCCAACATGAGGAAAAAAACAAACAGAAATAGAAGGAAGAAAAAATATACAGAGAGAGAGAGAGAGAGAGAGAGAGAGAGAGAGAGAGAGAGAGAGAGAGGGGACAACTGAGGAGTCACCCTGAGGACCCGAGCAGCCAGACGGCACTGCACTCGTTCGTCTCACTCTCCTTTATTCCTCCACTCAACACAAAACACCTCAAAATGTCCGTCTGACACAAACCTGTGATCTCCTGAGAGCAAACTGACATCTGAACTACAGAGAGAGAGAGAGACAGAGAGACAGAGAGACAGAGAGACAGAGTGAGAGAGAGGTAGAGAGACAGGTAGAAGGAGGTGTGGAAGGTGTAGAAGAGAAGAGGAGACGAAGGTTAAAGTTTATACCTTCACTGTAAACACACTCACAAAACAATAATGAGTGTGGAAGCCATTTTGTTAAATGAAACCAGTGATTAATGGGACCAGTACAGCGAGCTCTGTTCATGCAGTGATATACTGGTGATACACGAGACTCCTGTTCCATTGATTTCAACACTCGCCATCTTCTCACTCAGATCTCATCACATCAGTCTCTGAACACCAGGAACTTTCCTCACTGACTCTGAACACCAGGAACTTTCCTCACTGACTCTGAATACCAGGAACTTTCCTCACTGACTCTGAATACCAGGAACTTTCCTCACTGACTCTGAATACCAGGAACTCTCCTCACTGACTCTGAACACCAGGATCTTTCCTCACTGACTCTGAACACCAGGAACGTTCCTCACAGAAATACTGACTCTGAATATGAATCTATAACGTTATACACTCATTATGTCAATATTTCTTTAATAATAATTAAAATATTAAACCTTAAATATCAAGGTGTTTCATATAACTATTAACACTCACTAACAGAGAATTTGCGTGTGTGTGTGTCTGTGTGTGTGTGCGCAGGAGAGGGGATCACTGGGTCATGTAACTCATCTCTGAGTCCTTATAGGAGAATGCAGAGACGGGTTTATGGACTTCAAACCACATACAGAGCAAGTGTGTGTGTGTGTGTGTGTGTGTGTGTGTGTGAGCACAGACCTGCGTTATGTTGGAGGGAATGACAGCTTCTTCAGAAGTGAACGCCTTAATCCCTCACTCATAAACACACACTGCCATATCTGTCGCTTTTCGTCACACTCGGTCACACCAAGAGGGGGGAAAACCACCTCACACAGACACACACACACACACACACACACACACACACACACATCCTGGATGTCATCATATCACCTGGAGTGTGTGTATCGAACACGTTTACACTTCCCTCAGAGGTAATCAAAGCCTACGATTATGACAGGAAGTCCATTAAAAATGTCCACTCTCATCATCGTTTAGCTGTTCGGCTACAGGGTAAAGTACACACACATACACACACACACACGCACACACACACACATTCATGAACACTGCCAAGTCCCTGTGACTCTTCACCGAGGATGAAAAGCAGCAGGACGCGACGCTGGAGGCCGAGTATGTCGCTGTCAGAAAAAACGCTGCCTCATAACCTCTTTAATTCTTTCACTCTCTCTCTCTCACTCACACACACACACACACACACTCACATACACACATACACGGTTTACACAAGACAGATGTTAACTATGACAAAACTACAGAAACTCAGAAACTTTGCACCCACAGCTTTTCATGTTAGTAACCAAACAAAAATGTATAAAACTCACTCTAAAAGTCACAATAATTCTGATATCACAGTTTATCACGTTAGCATAGAATGCGCTAACGTCAACCACCGAGCTGCCTGACGTCGTACTGATGCAACTGATTTCAGTTACACAAATAATCCAATAAAGCTACTCAAAACAAACATCTATGATATTTAACAATTTATGTTTGTATATGAAAAATAACTTTTTCTCAATTTAACCAAATATAACTGAAACCGTGGAAATAATGAAACTTCAACAAACGCCACCAAACAATGTTTTACTTTATAAATCGCAAACAAATGTACTGTATTTTCTCATTTGTAACATGATTTTTTTCCTGGATTAGCTTTAGTGTTTAATTTACACCACAGCTCTGTTGAGTTCTGGTCTCTGATTGGTCAGAAGGTGTTGATTAATTTTCTATAACAGCAGCTGTGACAGTAGCGCAGGTTATCGTTTCTATAGTAACAGCTCATTCACAGGGACGTGTGTGGTGGATGCTCCACATAAATGGATTAAAAAAACACTTGTAATGGTTGATCTGTAAGGAGATGTTTGTGTAACAGTGATGGAAGGAGTCTCCAGTGTCAGCGCTTTGTAACAGTCAGAGGTGAAGCTGTAACTAAGTTTTCCGACGTCTTCAGGACAGAGGAGTTTACGCTTCTTTGCGGTTTCTCAGTAACATGCGGAACAAGCTGCGTTTTATTTTTGTCTTATTACCTTCAAGAGAGAGAATAAAGAGAGGCTGGTGAGGGAACGACTGTTTATAGCTGCTACAACGTAAGTGACAACATGAAGTAACTTGTTTCACAGAACATTAAATGCAACTATAAATGGATAAAAAAATTTATTCAAAAAAAGTAAGAAATTAAAAGCTCATGGAACTGCTCACTGTATATGACGTAATTATGGGATAATTCTAATGTTATGTAGTGGTGTCACGGTGTAGTGGTGTCATAGCGTCATGGTGTAGTGGTGTCAGTGTCATGGTGTAGTGGTATCATAGCGTCATGGTGTAGTGGTGTCAGTGTCATGGTGTAGTGGTATCATAGCGTCATGGTGTAGTGGTGTCAGTGTCATGGTGTAGTGGTATCATAGTGTTACGATGTAGTGGTGTAATGGTGTAGTGGAATAGTGGTGTCACGGTGTAGTGGTGTGGTGGTGTTGTGGTGTCTTGGTGTAGTGGTGTCATGGTGTAGTAGGATCATGCTGTAGTGGTGTCATGGTGTAGTGGTGTCACAGTGTAGTGGTTGCACAGTGTAGTGTTGTAGTGGTGTCATGGTGTAGTGCTGTCAGTGTAATGGTGTTGTGGTGTAGTGGTGTCAGTGTAGTGGTGTAGTGGTGTCATGAGGTAGTGGTATCGTGGTGTCATGGTGTTATGGTGTAGTGGTGTAACGATGTAGTGGTGTAACAATGTAGTGGTGTAGTGGTATCGTGGTGTCATGGTGTAGTGGCATCATGGCGTAGGGTACCCGCTGGTATAGCATACGTAATGTTGTGGTCTTTAGATGTTGAGGCGGTGTGATTTAAACCCCACACTAGATTCATTGTTATCCAGGCAACAAGTGTAATTGAAGATAATTACAGTATGTGATTGGTTTAATTACAGCTCAGCTTATCCACTTAACCATTAGAGGTGAGAGGCAGTCGAGGTCTGATCGTAACACGGCTCTCTAAAACCAAAACCACATCATGTTTTTCATGTCTTCACATATTTTCACTGAGGGGGTGGGAGATTAACTCGCGGAGCTAGTGAGAGCATGCTAGGGATAAAGTAATGCATGTAGAAATGGAGGATTCTGATGATGATCAAACTGAATCTTTGAATGTTTAAAACATCTTTGAATGTTTTCCAGCTTAATTCTCCATCTTGAAACGCAAACTTGAGCTCCAACTACAGGACGTCCACATAATCCCTAGCAAACGTTACTTAATGCAAAAGAGAAAAGAAACAAGAGACAAAAAGACATCAAGAAGTAGTTTGTTTGTTGTGATAGTTCCAGATTAGATATCATTTTGGTGTAAAAGCTAGCATTAGCTTCAGACTGATACGAAACACTTCAGGAGGAGTCTCTATTCCTGATGTAGGTTAACTAGATGTCCTGTTTTTTTCTGGACATGTCTTTTTCCTGAGCTGCCAGGACAGTACAAGGCAGCACAGGACAGGATGAAGCAGGATAGAACTGGGCCAGACAAGATGGTACAGATCAGGAGAAGGACCTAGCAGTACAGCACAGGACAGGGGAAGGCAGGACAGGGACAGGACAAGGAAGGATGGAGACAGGACAAGGAAGGATGGGGACAAGACCATGCAAGACAGAACAAGGCAGGACGGGACAGGATAGGACAGGACAAGGTAGGATACGGACAGGTCAAGGCAATACAGGATAAGGGAGGATGGGATAGGACAGGACAGGACAAAGGAGGACAGGAAAGGACAAGGGAGGATGGGATAGGACAGGATAGTACAACTCACGATGGGACATGACAGATGGGGCAGAGGGATAGAGCAGGAAGAGACAGAACAGGACAGAACCTGACAGGATGGGACAGGACAAAATGTGCAGTACTTCATGTCATTGAACCACATGGAAAGGATCAGACAGGTAGGACAGGACTGAGTAAGGCAGAGCTGAACATGGCAGGATAGGAAAGGACAGCACAAGGCAGGACAGGGGGCATAGGATGGGGCAGGATAAGACAGGGGCAGGCAAGAAAAGGACCTGGAAAGATGGGACTGGACAGGACAATGACTCATAATCACATTATCTGGTGTCACCCAAATGAGGATGGGTTCCCTCTGAGGTTTCTTCCTCATGTCGTCTCAGGGAGTTTTGCCTTGCCTCACCTTGTCTCTGGCTTCTCATTAGGGATAAATTTAAGGACAAGATAGGACAGAGCTGAACAGAACAGGTTGGGGCAGAACAGGATAAGCCATGGCGGGATTGGATGGAGGCATAGGACAGAGCAGGACGTGACAGAATGGGCAGGACAGGAGAAGACAGGTAGGAGAAGATAATGTTTCTTCATGCTACTGATCCTCTTGGACGAGGGAATAGCACAAGGTTAGACACCAGGTTGATGTAAAAGTCTTTTCTGTACAAGACACCAGACATCGGCTTTTTCCTGCACATTGTCTTCTTGAGTCCCAAAACGTCTGTGTGTTTGGAATTTATAAAACTCATAAGATGGTCCAGGATTTAGTTTTACTGTTTTTGAAAAGGATAATGTATGCTACAGAGCAGAATAACCACCACAGGAACAACCAAAAAATATCCACCCTAAATTTTTCTCTTCTCTTTTTAAAAAAAAAATTCTTCCCCCTTTCTCTCTCCCTCCTTTCGTACATAGGGCAGGCTCTGAGCACTGAGTGCAGAAAAACATTTAAAACTTCAGACGTTTGGACGCGAGTGTGTTTTGTGGACTGTGGCAGTCGGATCTGTGGTTGTCACACCTGAAGCCAATGCTAACAGCTAAACGTCCTGTTTTGCTTCTCTCTGTTACACTCGTCCTCACACCAGTGTGATGGACAGAGTGAGCCAGTCTTCCTGGGCGCCAGGTACAGTCACAGTATTTACTCACATCGGGCAGAGCTCCTGTACTGTACTCGCTAAAATTAGCAGCGCTAGTTACAGATGTCCCATTCCTGGGCTGTGTTTCAAACACTACTGCTGCTAATAAAAACCCACAACTTTGCGCTAGTGCTGCTAGTAAATATCTGGCTAATCATGGTTAGCCTATGAGATAGCAGTCTGCACACTGAGTGAAAGACTTCAGAAATCAAGTTCACACTTTATTTATCACAATCGCAATTTAACAAGTTCACAGTTTATTGCAATGTTGCTGTTTCTCAATAAGGCGGAACCATAAAAGTTTGGTTAGCGGTCGACGTTAAGTGAACTGCAGTGTAATTTTAGCTGAATCGTTCTATTTGCCCGTCTGTCTATCATTCAATCTGTCTGTCTGTGTCTGTCATTTTAGCTCTCATTCTATCTGTCTTTATATCCCTCTATCTGTCTGTCTTCTCGTTCAGTCTGTCTTTCTATTCACCTGTTTTGCTGCCTGTCTGTCTGTCTCTTTATTTCTGTTTATGTGTCTGTCTCTTCCTGTCTGTCTGTCTGTCTGTAAGATCCATGTTTGAGTTAATTAAGATAAGAAATATAAAAAGAATAATTTTTATGTCTCTCTCTCTCTCTCTCTCTCTCTCTCTTTTTGGGAACTGTCCTGAACAGAGCTGTGCTACTCGGCAGTGAACACGGTGTCCTGAGGCCATTTCTTTACCAAAAGACACCAGGCGATTTCACAGCCTTGTAAAGAGCAAGGCTGTGTGTGTGAGTGTGTGTGTGAGTGTGTGTGGAGTCACTCATTGGCATATGCATGTGAAAACTTGAACGTGGGACTTGCTGAGACGACACGGCTCACTCCAAGAATCCTCTCAGATATGTCATCATCACCATCATCATCATCACCATCATCATCATCCAGCTCCTCCATTTTAACCCTTCTGTCTCGCACACCACCCAAATCACACGCTTTACATTCGCCCTAAAGTTGGTATGTAAACACACCTATAACAAACTACAACGTACTATACATCAATACTTCTTTTTAGATGAATGCCTTAATGTCTCTGTAAAAATAGTCTTAATCAGCAGCGATTCTCTTCATGAATGAGGACGTAGCGTCAAACAAAATGGAGTCGAGAGTCTACCACACTTGCCACACTTACGCTGCAGACTAATATCTATTGAATTTTTAGAGTAACTCTGTCATATTTATGGCAGTTGAGATTCGACAACACACAGTCATCCAGCGTACAGTCTAGCAGTCTAGCATCGTTCTGAGCTCGTTGTTCAACTGTGTTTCAGGTTAATTTCATTCATCAGGGTTGCCAGGTTTCAGCAAAATTTCCATTCCAACTACATCTCAAACAACACACATAATACCTGAAAATAGCCCAAAAAAAGGGAGACACAAGGTCACTGTGGTGCACACGCATTTCTTATGTACAGATATTATCCACTCCATAATCCCTCTTTCTTTACAAAATATATCTTACAATAGAAATGATTCTGTACATCACAGACACACTGTCTGCACTTACGCTTTGCCTTTGTTTGTGTTCATTTATTAGATTTCATTCAGATTATTTGCTACAAAACAAGATCTTGCCGATGTTTAACCTATCTCAATCTGGCAACCCGGGAATCCTCCCCCGAGCATGGGGCAGCGTGCTTCCTGCCCCAGTGGACCTCTATTATTAGCGCTTGTTCGTTGCAGTTCTCATGTTTGACCACTAGGTGCAATAATAACTCTGTGGGGCTGAATGGGGCCGTGAGCGCGCTGCACCGCCATCACACAACATCTAGAAAGGCGAGAATCGGCGTCTTACATCTGTCAGATAGAGACAGTCGCTCAAAAGAGGGCATTATTACGTCATTTCAGGAATTTAAAGTATATGGAGTTGTGAATGAGGACTTTATGAAGTTAGCTTTGCTAGCTAAGCACTCCAGGATTGTCTATATTCGCTCCACCCTGCTTTAAAAAAACACATCAAGGGGAAGGCGGGGTGTGAGCTTTACGGTATTCCTGCTGTAGAATGTAAAACCACGGCCCGAGGCGACACTACAGGAGTGTAAATAAAGCCTGCTGAGGAAAGTGACTCCACTCCTCGCTAAAATTATTAGGTCGCTGAAAGCATCTAATTATGAGCAGTTATGAAAGGGTGCAGTAGCCTGTAATAATCACACACACACACACACACACACACACACTGTCGTTATGATTGTCTTGTTTCCCTTTCTCTCTGTGACACTGTAAGCTGTAATTTTGTGTGTGTGTGTGTGTGTGTGTGTGAGAATGAATCATCAACTTGCATACTTTTTGAACATCAGCGTGTTTTTTTTACATTGTGTGTTTATCAATGAAACAATTTCATCAAACAGCGTTTGTTTATTTATCGCAGTATTTCATTCTGTTTAACTGAATAAATAATTTATAACATGTTAATTAAGTCGAGGCGCACTTCTGTGCGTTCTGTCGCTAAAATAAAACAATTTTAAATCAAACAGATCACAGGATCGACATTATGCATGATCGAGTGTTAACAAATAAAAAGAGGACGCTGTTTTTTTATTAGATGAATAAATTCAGCTGGGTATCATCTCTAGTTACGTTCACGTCATGCAGTGAATTTTCCAGGAACAAGAAAATCACGTGACTGAGATGCCCACACTGAGCATTCGTATCTTTAGTTTAATGCTGGTTGCCATGGTTACCCTGGCAGCACCGAGCCAATGGGATCTGGCTAGCTATAGAACACCTAAGACGCATTTTAACTACAAATCAATAGATTTTTTTATAAAAATGTATGACATTATCTCAAAATTCTGACTTACCTCAACTTTCAGACTTAACTCAAATTTTTTTAGATAATAAGTGAATCATTTGAGATATCTAAATTTTTTCAAAATATAGGAAGAAAATACAGATGTATGATCTCAAAGTTTTGACTTATTTCAAAAAAATTTTTACTTATCACAAATTTCTGACTTACAGTATCTCAGATTTTAAACTGAGTAAAAACTCTGAGATAATGTGTGAGTTTTGAGATAATTAAAAAATGTCAGAAGTCAAGATTTTGAGATAAATCTGAATTTTGCGATAAGTAAAAAAAATTTGAAATAAGCAAAATTTTTGACTTACAGTATCTCCGATTTCTGATTTATCTCAAAATCTTGACTTCTGAATTTTTTTAATAATCTCAGAACTCACACATTATCTCAGAGTTGTAACGTATTTAAAAATTTTGACTTATCGCAAATTTCTGATTTATTTGAGTTCTATCTGAAGCTTTTTTTTTTTTTACTTATCTCAGATTTTTTTTACTTCTCAAAACCTTGACTTGTCTTAAATGTGTTACTATCTCAAAATTCAGACTTTTGATCTCAAACATTTTACTTACAGTATTAAATTTCTGATTGTGTCATCTAAAACATTGACTTGTCCAAAAATTCAGACTCATGTTCTCAAAATTCAGATTTATTATCTCAAAATAGAGACGCATTATCTCAAAAGTTAGAGTGACTTTTTAAAAATTGTCTCAAATTCTTATTTATAATCCTACTGCTGCTGCCAAATAAATGAAGTAGTAAAGAAAAGACATGCTATTTTTTTTCTATTCTGCCGGGCGGAAATGGACTTCTAGACAAATCAGGTGTTTTCTCTCTAAAAATGAAAAGTGACTCAATAATGTCACACACACACACACACACACACATAGCATTTTGTCATGGTGTGTGTTGGATGATGGAGATGGAGAGTGTGGTGTACAAACTTAGATGGACCTTTCTGGGTGGAAGTGTGTGTTGCACCTGTGTGTGTGTGTGTGTGTGTGTGTGTGTGTGTGTGTGTGTCGGTGGTCTCGAAGGTCCTATAGCATAATGAGTCCATTGTCTCCTTAAATCTGGAAGTCCTTCACATTCCTACAGGGAGCGAGCGAGGGATCCGCACTCATCCATCACTGCACACACTGCAGCCGTACACGTGTGTGTGTGTGTGTGTGTGTGTGTGTGTGTGAGAGAGAGAGAGAGAGAGAGAAAGAACAAAGTCTCCAAAAAGTTTTTATCTATCAAAGTGTTTATCTATCCATGTGCAAAAGTTTACACACTCCAGTTTCTGTGTTTAAAAAACAAATACACAGAAGTCTCTATCACAGTTCTTTTTGTTTTGTCTTTTTTGTTTTTTTTTTACATGCTCAAAAGTTTGTACCCCCTTTTGACATGCCTAGTTCAGGAGGTGGGTCATGTTCCCAATGCAGCATTTCACAAAACTGAATAAAAGCTGTAGCAAAGGCGATACACGTATGAAAAATGAAAACGCCAGCAGTTCTACGACTCTGATTTTGTAAACATGAACCAGCTCGGCTTCTGTAGCAGAAATTATTTAGCTGTAGGAAGCTCATTGGACCAGAGGCTAGCTACAGAGAGAGCCTGAGAGGTCAGAAAGAGAAGGCTGTTTAAAGAAAAGCTGATGAAGAAAACAGAAAGATTAATAATGAATGCACAGAAGTGTGTGTTTATTCTCTGTGTCTCGGAGAAGACGTGTGCTTCGGGAAGTCATACGAAGCTTGCGGGACAAAGAAATGCCACTTTCATTCCAAATAAAAGAAGCTGCTTCACTACGTCCATACAAATCTTGTTTGGGTTGGCATGGCAACTTGGAAGATTATTCAGTATGTGCATTTTTACCTTTACAAGTTGTAAATTCATTTCAGTTCCATGTTGGTTTCATGTACGTTGCTGCACGTTATCACTCGAAAATACGGCCTTTTTTTTTCCTCCAGTGGAATGATTGACAGTTGTGTAGGTGTTTTGTACTCTCTGATATTAACTGACCCGTCTGGAAGCCCCGCCCCCTTCCCCATCTCACATTAGTAATTATCTCGTCTCGACTCGATTTTCCTGATTAAAGGACGCGATGACACGGCGTCCTCGCTTTTTGTCATGGTAAACGGAGAATGTTTTGAGTTCACTGACGTGTTCAGATTAGCTAACATTACACACGTATCTAGCTAAATATAGCTAACGTCAGTTACATATGTTTATTTGGGATGCCACTGAAAAATTCTAGCCAAAAAAAAAAAAAAAAACACTTTCAGTTTTCAGCAAAACAAAAAAAAAATTGCTGAAAACCTTGACCAAAAAAAAAGCAGTGAAAATTATTTCTACAAGAAACATCAGACAAGTGATTTGTTAAAGGACAATATCAAAACTGTAGCAACAATATGTTACGGTTTACTCTGTTTTTACTTTTCCCTGAACTGAACTGCACCTTTAAGAGAAAATCAGAATTGGAAATCAACTCCTGATGACAGTGAAGGTATTTCAGGCCTCGTAATATTCCTATCACTCTTGATGAAGTGTATCTGCGGTTGTGTTTTGCTGAAGGCGCCGTTAATAACAAACACGACTGAGACGTCTGACCACCGAGAGCGTCACGAAGCAGACACACTCTCCCCGGCTCAAGTGTTCTCGGAAAAAAACGAGTGAAGAGGGCGAGAGGGAATGAGTGAGAAAAAGAGTTAGAGGGAGATACATTAGGGGGAAAAAGCGAGAGAGGGGACTTTATAATAGCAGAGGAATGTGTGTGTGTGTGTGTGTGTGTGTGTGAGAGAGAGAGACAGAGAGTGAGAGAGAGAGACAGAGCGAGAGTGAGAGAGAGAGAGAGAGAAAGAAGAAAATTAAGTGGTTGAGGATACGAATGACAAGAAATAGAAAGACAAAGAAAGTCAGAATGGAAGGAAGAGGAACAAAGCTGCAGAAAGGGTGAGAGATAGAGAGAGAGAGAAAGAGAGAGAGAGAGAGATAGCAGGAATAAAAAGAAAAAGTGAGAGTGTGGAGTGACAGAAAGAGAGAGAGAGAGAGACTAAAGGTAATGCTGAGGAGAAGAAAAACAGGAGAGAGACTGTCATTTAAAAGAGAGACAAAAAAGTAAGATTGAAACAGGAAAAAGAAAGAAAGAAAGAAAGAAAGGCAGGAGACCAAAAAGATCAAATAAGAAGAAAGAAAGATAAGAAAATAAAAGAGAGAGAGAGAGAGAGAGAGAGAGAGAGGAATAGCTGTAGAGGAATGAAGGGAATACACATGAGAATAAGAAAGAGTTAGAGGAGGTCATGCGAGAGGGTAAATGAGAGGAGGGGTGTGTCCATGTTTTTAAACACGGGGTGGCAAAGGGGGGCCAAAAAATTCAATAACTGTGGAAGTGGAAAACTATAAAATAAATAAAAAGCAGTCAGTAAACCGACACACGTTCAAATAAAAATAAACCAAGCTAATTCATCGTCGAGCTGAAAGCGAGAGAGAGATAAAGTGGCTCTCAGGGGAGAACTGTGTAAGGAGTAAAACACTGCGTGGGTGGTGCTGTTATAGGAAAATAATCAGGTGTTTTATTCCCCTTACACCACAGCAGCTCACCACACGACCAGCGAGCGACATGTTGTACTTTTTATCCCTTTATAGTTACATATAAAGACAGTTAGATCCTGTTCTCATTTACGTTATAGCGGCTTCCATTTCCAGCCCATTCCGACTTTCCTCTGACTGCTACAAAGCGCTGACACTGGAGACTCCTTCCCTAAATGTTACATAAACACCTCCTTGCAATAATGTTTTTGTTCCAGTTTTTGATGATGTCACTGGATACGATTGCTTCAGTGTGACGGGATTTACGGATTATTTGGGGCGGCAAGACTCAGCGGAAGGATGGTGCCAGCCTGGCCCGCCCAAGTGGTCACGCCCCTTATAGATACAGGTGGAGAGAGAAACAGAGAGAGAGAGAGAGAGAGAGAGAGAGAGAGAGAGAGAGGATGTTCACAATACAGCAACCTGCTGCACTGACTGAGTGCATCTGCAGTGACTTTCTCTCTCTCTCTCTCTCTCTCTCTCTCTTTCTTTGTCTGTCTTTCTGTCTCTCTCCATCACTCTCCTGCTGAGTCCTGGATGATCTCAACATGTGGCCCGTGTCCTTCACACACTCAGCATGATACCTGAACCCCTCGCCCCCCCGTCCGCCCACCCTCAGGTCTCCGTCTCCGCCCCCTGCTTCTCTCTCACTCTCTCTCTATCTCTCTCTCTATCTCTCTCTCTATCTCTCTCTGGCTGTGTGAGGTTGCTGGGTAAGAGAGGAGGAATCTAATAACAGTGACAGTGGGCTGTTGGCATCGCCACACACACACACACACACACACACACACACACACACACACACACACATTTTAATCAAAGGTTAACTGAACAGACAGAAGTGACAGTAGGTACAATAAAGAGAGGACAGGAGAGCTGTGTGTGTGAGTGAGTGTGTGTGTGAGTGTGTGTGTGAGTGTGTGTGTGTGAGTGTGAGTGTGTGTGTGAGTGTGTGTGTGTGTGTGTGTGTGATCAGAACACCAGCTTGCTTGGCTCAGAGACCTGCAAGGACAGAAAGGCCTCCTCCCAACTAACCACATTTAACACAGCGGTGGTGTGTGTGTGTGCGCGCTCGTGCGTGTGTGTGTGTGTGTGCGCGCTCGTGCGTGTGTGTGTGTGTGTGTGTCCAGATGCTGCGAGGAGTTTCAGTACAGGAGTCACTAAATAATGTTAAGGTCACTGAGAGAGAGACAGACAGAAGGATATATATATAGAGAGGGAGAGAGACAGTTGGAAGAAAGAAAGGAAGTGAGAGAGAGACAGTTTGAAGAAAGCGAGAGAGAGAGAGAAACAGTTGGAAGAAAGAAAAGAGAGACAGCTGAAAGAAAGAGAGAAGTGAGAGAGAGACAGTTGGAAGAAAGTGAGAGAGACAGAGAGAGAGAGAGACAGTTGGAAGAAAGAAAGAGAGACAGAAAAAAGAAAGAGAGACAGTTTGAAGAAAGTGAGAGAGACAGTTGGAAGAAAGAAAGTGAGAGAGAGAGACAGTTGGAAGAACGTGAAAGACAGTTGGAAGAAAGAAAGCGAGAGAGAGAGAGACAGTTGGAAGAAAGAAAGTGAGAGAGACAGTTGAGGAAAATGAGGAGAAAGAATGAGTGAAAAGAGTAAAGTTAGAGACAGAGTGAAAAAAGAGACAGAGATCTGAAGAGAAAGAAAGTGAAAGATTTGAGAGAAAGAAATAGATGAGAGAGATGGAAGAAGTAGAGAGGGAGGGAAGGAGAGAAGTGAGGGAAAAGAGAGAGGGAATGAGGGAGAGAGAGAGAGAGAGGCAGGGTGGAGGGGACACATGTCTCGTCTTGTGCTGAGCTGCTTCAGTCACATGAAAAGAGGCTCTGAGACACGGCTCGCCTGTCTACTGAAAAGCTCCACTGTCCCCCCAAACACACACACACACACACACACACACACACACACACATATACACATATACACATATACATACATTAAACACACACACACACACACACACACATATACACACATTAAACACACACACACATACACACACACACACATTAAACACACACACACACACACACATATACACACATTAAACACACACACACGCACACACACACATTAAACACACACACACACACACACACACATATACACATATACACACATTAAACACACACACACACGCACACACACATATACACACATTAAACACACACACACACATTAAACACACACACACACACACAAAATACGCACACATACACACATACACACACAAAATACGCACACACACACACACTCCTGAACACACACACACACACATATATACACACACATACACACACTAAACACACACATAGACAGACACACACACACACACAGTCCTGAACACACACACACATAGACACACACACACACTCCTGAACACACACACACATATATACACACACATACACACACTAAACACACACATAGACACACACATAGACACACACACACACACACACAGTCCTGAACACACACACACATATATACACGCACACACACACACAGTCCTGAACACACACACAGACACACACACACACACACTAAACACAAAAATACACGCGAAACACACACACACACACACTAAACACAAAAATACACGCGAAACACACACACACACACACACACACACGACTCCCTTCAGCCTGTCTCTTTGCCACTTCAAACACATTCGCTGTTTTGCAAAGCTCCAAATGATCTGTTTCACACACACACACACACACACACACACACACACACACACACACACAGGTTATCCCATACAGCACTAAACTCAGTGAAGTGACTCTCTCAAGCATATTTATTTATTTATTTATTTATTACTCATTATTACCATTTTATCCTAATTACTGAATAATTTTATGATTATTTTATTATTATTTTTGGAAATATTTCTTCTTAGAATTCCTATTACGGTTTTATTTTCTCCGTTTTTTTATTTTATGCTGTTTCTTTCCTGTTTAGTTTGTAAAGCTGCATTTGAATGTGTGAAAAGTGCAATAAATAAAACGCTTATTAATATTAATGTCTTCGTTTCTTATTTACTTTGTGCTTACTTTATTATTATTTGTAGAATTTGTTTATAGTGGAGTTTAGTTTGTAAAGCTGCATTTGAATGTGTGAAAGCTGCTCTAGAAATCAAGATGCTGATTATTATAAAAGCGAGGGGTGACCCACTGGGAGTCGGGGGTGCCAATACTTTTATCTTAATGACAATACAGACAGCGTTGAGCGAAACGTTTTCGTCACACGAAATTAAAACGCTACACAAAACACGAGAAGTCAGACATGTAGTGCACTACGTAGGGTCCCTAGGTAATGCTCATATACACGTGTGTGTGTGTGTGTGTGTGTGTGTGTGTGTGTGTGTAGTGAAGACGTAAAATTCCTAAAATTAGTGAGAAAAATGTTACAGTGACTGAAATTATAAAAAAAAAGATCTAAAATGTTAAATAGCTTAAATGATTAAACTCTGATAATCAGGACGATTCTGTCACCACTGTGTTCGACCAATCAGTGATCTCCACACACTCTAGCTCCGCCCCCTGGCTCTCCATGGCGCTACTTACTGACGGCGCTTACATCAGCGCTGTGCTTGTCCTAACTCATCTGCGCAGAACACACACCTCCAGGCCAAATGATTCCTCTCTGTGGAACAAACCACTTCCACAGGGAGAGGGGGAGTCATATTCATCCTCCTCTTCTTAAACTTCACTCACAAGAGTGTGTGTGTGTGTGTGTGTGTACCTTTACTCTCTAAACTGCTACACACACTCACTCTGGATTAAAGGATGAGTTTTTATGGAGTTGAAAATCCTGATGTTTGACAACTCCTTCTGCAGCTATAAAATATAAATTATTCTCCATAAGCATGCAAGCAACACACACACGCGCACACACACACACACACATACGCGCGCGCACACACACCTCTATGGAGTAGCTTAGTTACTGTACACCATCTCACACACTTTCTCTCTGTACTGCTGAAATATTGTATCATTAGGGGGAAGCTCTGTCTGTCTGTCTGTCTGTCTGCCTCTCTGTCTGTCTGTCTGCCTGCCTGTCTGTCTGTCTGCCTCTCTGTCTGTCTGTCTGCCTGCCTGTCTGTCTGTCTGCCTGCCTGTCTGTCTGTCTGCCTCTCTGTCTGTCTGTCTGCCTGCCTGTCTGTCTGCCTCTCTGTCTGTCTGTCTGTCTGTCTGTCTGTCTGCCTCTCTGTCTGTCTGTCTGCCTGCCTGTCTGTCTGCCTCTCTGTCTGTCTGTCTGCCTCTCTGTCTGTCTGTCTGCCTGCCTGTCTGCCTGCCTCTCTGTCTGTCTGTCTGTCTGCCTGTTTGCCTGTCTGTCTGTCTGTCTGCCTGCCTGTCTGCCTGCCTCTCTGTCTGTCTGTCTGTCTGCCTGTTTGCCTCTCTGTCTGTCTGTCTGCCTGCCTGTCTGCCTGCCTATCTGTCTGTCTGTCTGTCTGCCTGTTTGCCTGTCTGCCTGCCTGTCTGTCTGCCTGTCTGTTTGTCTGTCTGTCTGCCTGCCTCTCTGTCTGTCTGTCTGCCTGCCTCTCTGTCTGTCTGTCTGTCTGTCTGTCTGCCTCTCTGTCTGTCTGTCTGCCTGCCTGTCTGTCTGCCTCTCTGTCTGTCTGTCTGCCTCTCTGTCTGTCTGTCTGCCTGCCTGTCTGCCTGCCTCTCTGTCTGTCTGTCTGTCTGCCTGTTTGCCTGTCTGTCTGTCTGTCTGCCTGCCTGTCTGCCTGCCTCTCTGTCTGTCTGTCTGTCTGCCTGTTTGCCTCTCTGTCTGTCTGTCTGCCTGCCTGTCTGCCTGCCTATCTGTCTGTCTGTCTGTCTGCCTGTTTGCCTGTCTGCCTGCCTGTCTGTCTGCCTGTCTGTTTGTCTGTCTGTCTGCCTGCCTCTCTGTCTGTCTGTCTGCCTGCCTCTCTGTCTGTCTGTCTGCCTGCCTGTCTGCCTGCCTCTCTATCTGTCTGTTTGCCTGCCTCTCTGTCTGTCTGTCTGCCTGTCTGTCTGTCTGCCTGTCTGTCTGTCTGCCTGCCTCTCTGTCTGTTTGCCTGCCTCTCTATCTGTCTGTTTGCCTGCCTGTCTGTCTGTCTGTCTGTTTGTCTGTCTGTCTGCCTCTCTCTCTCACACACACCCTACTGTATTTCTTTCTCTCTCTCCTTCTATGATGGTCACGTCTTTTCTTTCTTTCTTTCTTTCTTTCTTTCTTGTCATTTCTCTTTCATTATTTCTCTGTGTACATCTTTTCTTCTCTCTCAAGAATTCTTTAATGTCTTTAACTCCTTTGATTTCTCTCTTTCTTTTTCTTGTGTGCATACTCTCCATCTCCTCCTTTATTCCTTAATCCCTACTTTTCTCTCTGTCTATGGTTCTCTATCTGTCTTCCTCTACATATTTCTCTCTCCTACTGTCTCTCTCTCTCTCTCTCTATCTCTAATGTGTTTGCTGTACGTGTGTGTTTGCGTATGTAGGTGTGTATAAGAGAAACTCGCGTATGAGGAGCTTTAAATCACACCTTATGGATTTCACAGATGCTTTAAAGTTTTATTTAAGCATCTGATCTGGAATAATAATAATAATAATAATAATAATAATAATAATAATAATTCTCTTTAGAAAATATTTATTAAACACACTGAAGCTCAGGGGAAAAAAAACATCTGAGAATAAAAAGTTAAGTTGGAACGACACTTAATTTCACAGCACAGTGTGTGAAGTCCATTTTAAAGCTTTAAACACAAGTGTGTGTGTGTGTGTGTGTGTGTGTGTGTGTGTTGGATTTGATTTCTCTGTCCCTGAGCTGAGTTAAAAATGTAATTAACATCTACGGAGTGTATGTTGTTTTAAATCAAACGCAGCTCCCACTGTGTGCTGCTCTGAAATTACCAGATGATTTCACCTTTAACACTTTCTCCTCCTGCCTTCTGCTCCGCGTTCACCTTCAGTTTCCTCGAAAACTCAAAAAAACTTCTCTAAATATAAACATTATTACAGCCTATTATCGCTAACAGCACACACACACACACACACACACTTAGCGCTCGGCTCAGCTGCTCTTCCTTTGCTGACTGGTATCGCCGTGGAAACACCACTCTGCTGTCTGTACCCACGATGCTTTGCACCGAGCTGCTACAGCTGGGCGAGCACCAGATACCTGTCTGAACCCCACACACACACACACACACACACACACACACACAGGGTGCAGCCGACAGTAAATGATTTTCTGTCATATTTGCTGTTTGTGTGTGTGTGTGTGTGTGTGTGTGTTTGCAGCCTCAGGAAATTCTCTCTAAAACGTTAAATCCAGATGTTTGTTCGTTTAACATTTTGGAATATTTTTGATGAGGGGGCGGGACCAAGTGGATAAATATACAGATAATTGAAGGGGTGTGGCCATGTGGATAACTATATAGAGAACTGAGTGGGCGGGGCCAGGTGGATAAATATATAGAGAACTGAGTGGGCGGGGCCAGGTGGATAAATATATAGAGAACTGAGTGGGCGGGGCCAGGTGGATGGCGAGCTGAGGACTTGTACCATGATCCCATGTTGCGTGGTTGTTAGTGTATTTACAGTTATAGCCTGCTCCAGTGGTTCCTGCTGTTAGCTTAGCACTAACATTAAAACTGAAATTCACATACCTGTGCTAGCATAAATTAGCCTGTACAGTACCGACCACATTAACACAATGTGTAGCATAATGCTAACAACATTAACACTGTTGCAGATTTCCTCACAGTGCTCCATTACACAGCTAGCTGCAGCTAAACAAGACATTAAAGCAGCTTAGCGATTTTGCTGACCGCCGCTTTAATGTGAATTCTCCTGAGACACTGAGGAGAGAGATTTCCTCTGAGATTTCCAGTTTAACACCGAGCTGAGCCACGAGATCAAATCAGCAGTGTGTGTGTGTGTGTATGTGTGTGTGGGAGTGTGTGTGTGTGTGTTGGGGTCAGAGAACACACAGCTGAGTGGACTTGCTCTTCATTAAGCTGGTCTCAGTGAGGCTACCTGTCTGTCTGATTACTGAACCATCTAACCATCACTCCCGCCCCACTGCCCCCCCTCACTGCCCACACTGCCCCCCCTCACTGCCCACACTGCCCCCCCTCACTGCCCACACTGCCCCCCCGCTACCCCTACTGACCCCCCCATTGCCCCCCAACCCCCCTCACTGACCCCCCACTTTAACCTCATCTATCCATCTCTCTCTCTCAAGTTATCCCCTTCCTTCTCCCATCTTTCCTTGCTCTCTTTTCTACTGTGTCTGTCTTTCTTTCTCTCTCTTATAGCTGTCATTCTCTTTTCTTTCCAAACAAATCTTTCTTTATAGCTCCCCTCTGTCACTCAGTCTTTGGTTTTCTCTCACTCTCTTTACTATCTCTTCTTTCTTTCCCTGTGTCTCTACCTCTTCATTCTTTCCCTGTATCTCTCTGTTCCTTTTCCTTTAATCTTTTCTTTTTTCTTTTTCCATCTGTCTCTTTTTCTCTCTCAGTCTCTTTTCTCTATATATTTCTCACTCCAATTGTATTGCTTCTTTCTATCTTTCTTTCTCACATGACTCTCTTATCATCTCTGTTCTCTCAGCCTTTCAAGAAAGAAAGAAAGAAAGAGAGAGAGAGTACTAATATTATATTAGACATGGGTTAGGTGTAATGAGCGTCACAGCAGTCGACCAATCAGCAGACGAACTGTGTTTCTTGCTAACAAACTGCTACTGTAGAGTAAGACACGCCCCCGGGGGCGGGGCATAAACCTTCTAGAGACGACAGCAGCGCTCAGCCCGCACCCACTAGAGACGACAGGAGCGCTCGGCCCACGCCCACTAGAGATGACAGGAGCGCTCAACCCGCACCCACTAAAGACGACAGGAGCGCTCGGCCCACGCCCACTAGAGACGACAGGAGCGCTCGGCCCACGCCCACTAGAGACGACACGAGCGCTCAACCCACGCCCACTAGAGACGACAGCAGCGCTCAACCCGCACCCACTAGAGACGACACGAGCGCTCAACCCACGCCCACTAGAGACGACAGCAGCGCTCAACCCACGCCCACTAAAGACGACAGGAGTGCTCGGCCCACGCCCACTAGAGACGACAGGAGCGCTCAGCCCACGCCCACTAAAGACGACAGGA
>CM075005.1:841319-852225 GCA_037576675.1 Pangasius sanitwongsei | reverse complement strand
GCTCGGCCCACGCCCACTAAAGATGACAGGAGCGCTCGGCCCACGCCCACTAAAGATGACAGGAGCGCTCGGCCCACACCCACTAAAGATGACAGGAGCGCTCGGCCCACACCCACTAGAGACGACAGGAGCGCTCAACCCACGCCCACTAGAGACGACAGGAGCGCTCGGCCCACGCCCACTAGAGACGACAGGAGCGCTCGGCCCACACCCACTAGAGACAACAGGAGCGCTCAACCCACGCCCACTAGAGACGACAGGAGCGCTCAACCCATGCCCACTAGAGACGACAGGAGCGCTCAACCCACGCCCACTAGAAACGACAGGAGCGCTCAGAAAACACCACACATAAAAAGAAGAGAGAAAACAGACGAGTGTGTTCTGTCACTAACACGTCATCTACTTACCAACTCTCACTATCCCGAGTAAGTCTGATAAAATCAGAAAGCCACCATCAGCATGAACACGTCACTCACCGCTCGGTCATGTTTCTTTACTCTCAGTAGAGTATAGCTATAGTAGAGTAGAGTAAAATAGCGTAGAGTAGCGATAGAGTAGAGTATAGTAGAATAGAGTATTGTATAGTAGAGTAGAGTATTGTAGAGTATAGTAGAGTAGAGTAAACTATAGTAGAGGAGAGTAAAATAGAGTAGAGTATTGTAGAATAGAGTAGAATAGAGTAGAGTAGAGTATTGTAAAGTGGAGTAGAGGAGAGTAAAATAGAGTAGTGTATTGTAGAATAGAGTAGAATAGAGTAGAGGAGAGTATTGTAAAGTGGAGTAGAGGAGAGTAAAATAGAGTAGAGTATTGTAGAATAGAGTAGAATAGAGTAGAGGAGAGTAAAATAGAGTAGAGTATTGTAGAATAGAGTAGAGTATTGTAGAGTATAGTAGAGTAGAGTAAACTATTGTAGAGGAGAGTAGAGGAGAGTAAAATAGAGTAGAGTATTGTAGAATAGAGTAGAATAGAGTAGAGTATTGTAAAGTGGAGTAGAGGAGAGTAAAATAGAGTAGAGTATTGTAGAATAGAGTAGAGTAGAGTATTGTAAAGTGGAGTAGAGGAGAGTAAAATAGAGTAGAGTATTGTAGAGTAGAGTATTGTAAAGTGGAGTAGAGGAGAGTAGAGGAGATTAGAGTAGAGTAGAGGAGAGAATATTAGAGTAGAGGTGAGTAGAGGAGAGGAGAGAAGAGTAGAGTAGAGTAGAGAAGATTAGAGGAGAGGAGAGGAGAGTAGAGGAGAGAATATTAGAGTAGAGGAGAGGAGAGGAGAATAGAGTAGAGGAGAGTAGAGGAGATTAGAGTAGAGTAGAGGAGAGAATATTAGAGGAGAGGAGAGGAGAGGAGAGTAGAGTAGGTTAGAGTAGAGGAGATTAGAGTAGAGTAGAGTAGGGTAGAGGAGAGAAGATTAGAGGAGAGAAGAGTAGAGTAGAGTAGAGAAGATTAGAGGAGAGGAGAGGAGAGGAGAGGAGAGGAGAGAAGATTAGAGTAGAGTAGAGTAGAGGAGAGTAGAGGAGAGAAGATTAGAATACAGGAGAGTAGAGGAGATTAGAGTAGAGGAGAGTAGAGGAGATTAGAGTAGAGTAGAGGAGAGAAGATTAGAGTAGAGTAGAGTATTATAGAGTAGAGTAGAGTAGAGTATTGTAGATTATTGTAGAGTACAGTAGAGATAGAGTACAGTAGAGGAGATTAGAGTATTGTAGAGTAGAGTATTATAGAGTAGAGTATTGTAGAGTAGAGTAGAGTACAGTAGAGGAGAGGAGAGTATTGTAGAGTAGAGTAGAGGAGAATATTGTAGAGTAGAGTAGAGTAGAGTAGAGTAGAGTAGAGTAGAATATTGTAGAGTAGAGTAGAGTAGAGTAGAGTAGAATATTGTAGAGTAGAGGAGAGGAGAGTATTGTAGAGTAGAGTAGAGGAGAATATTGTAGAGTAGAGTAGAGTAGAGTAGAGTAGAATATTGTAGAGTAGAGTAGAGTAGAGGAGAGGAGAGTAGAGTAGAGGAGAGTAGAGTAGAGGAGAGGAGAGTAGAGTATTGTAGAGTACAGTAGAGATAGAGTACAGTAGAGGAGATTAGAGTACAGTAGAGTAGAGTATTATAGAGTAGAGGAGAGTACAGTAGAGTAGAGTATTGTAGAGTATTGTAGAGTACAGTAGAGGAGATTAGAGTATTCTAGAGTAGAGTATTATAGAGTAGAGGAGAGTACAGTAGAGTAGAGTATTGTAGAGTAGAGGAGAGGAGAGTACAGTAGAGTAGAGTATTGTAGAGTAGAGGAGAGGAGAGTACAGTAGAGTAGATTAGAGATAAAGCTTTATAAAATTTTAAAAATAAAATCACCTCAGCTCTGATTATTCACCATCACACGTCAGGGAATTTTAACTTTTTAAACATATTTTTACTTATTTTTATATGTACTTCTAGTTATATTTAAATATTTTTTTTAATTTACTTTTGAAAATATTCTGAAAGAAGCAAAGAATATAGAAAGATAAGATCGTATTAGCTTCTTGTTTTTTTCAGCATATTTTATTTTCTATTTAATAAAATCTAAGTTTAAAAAATCTAAATTTAATTAAATAAATCTTTATTATTATTATTATTATTATTATTATTATTATTATTATTATTATCAGTTGAATTTCAGTATTTAAGACAGGATATTTTGAGAAAGACCATAAATTAAATAAACAAATGTAGAAAGAAAGAAAGAAAGAATTGTACACAAGTTCATATTTAGTTTATCATATTTTTATTTGTATCATTTTTCCAATTTATAAGCCTGTTTCATTTTTAATAAATAAATAAATAAATAAATAAATGGTCATATTGGATTTTATTTGTACACTTTTTTTATATTTAAAAAAAATATATATATGTATATTTTTTTATTTTTTTTAATTTAAGTACTAAAGGCGCTTAAACAAAGTCAAGTTTGTTCACACACACACACCATTACGCACAGGCATGTATACACACACACACACACACACACACACACGCCATTACGCACAGGCATGTATACACACACACACACACACACACACACACCATTACGCACAGGCATGTATACACACACACACACGCTGTAGAAACTCACAGTAAGCGTGTGTATTATCTCTCACAGCCTCATGGTGCTGGAGCTGAGTGTGTTCGGCTTTTACTTTCTTCATTTCTCAAACTTTGGAGTCAAAAAGGTTTCAGTAGTAAATAAAACTTTCAGGTTTCGACGCGCTCAGGCGCCTCACACACACACACACTCACACACACACACACTCACACACACACACTAAACAGTGTTACTGTCTCTGATTTTTATGTTCGGTTTTCGCTGAAGAGAGAAAAAAAAAACTGAGCCTCAAATCACGGTGACAAACTTTCCGTAGTGCACGTGCGTTAAACTCGCGGCGTGTCGTTACAAAGCGGAAATTTAAAAAAAAAAAAAAAAATATCAAAAGTAAAGAGAGGTAAATTAAACACCCGCAGCCTTCATCATCATCATCATCATTACTCACCATTTCTGCATGTTGGACGGCGCACACACTCTCCGGATCCTCGGGGTGGGTAGGTGTGTGTGTGTGTGTTGGAGAGTGGGGGGGTCCTTACTCTTCAGCGCGTGTGTGTGTGTGTGTGTGTGTTTAATGTGTGTCGATAATAAAGTCAGTCCCGTAACGCAGCGCTTCAGTCCTTCAGTCCTGCTTCACTCTTCCTGCCGGAGTGGAACACACACACACACACACACACACACACACACACACAGAGCGCTGTCGCACGGCTTCATATCCGGAGTCACAGCAAAGCGGAGAACACGGGATCTGTTCTCCAAGCGCGCGGTAGAGACCTCACACACACACACACACACACACACACACTTCTGCTAAATCAGCACCTCTCTCTCTCTCCTGCGTCTTCTGTGTGTAACCTGAGGGAGTGTGTGTGTCAGTGTGTGTGTCAGTGTGTGTGTGTGTGTGTGTGTGTTTTAAAAGACTTCTTAAACTTCTGCCCTCCAGCCACATAAAACTTTCTCTCTCTCTCTCTCTCCCTCTCTCTCTCTCTCTCTCTCCCTCTCTCTCTCTCTCTCTCTCCCTCTCCCTCTCTCTCTCTCTTAATATTAATTTTTAAGAAGCTGTGTTCAGTTGTAGAAATATTTCCATAATTATTTATATAATCAGTTATAAATTAATTTAATGTAAAAAAAAGTCTTACATAGCTTTTTTTTTTAAACATTTCAGAATGTGTAATGTAATGGTATAAATGTTTATATTAATAATAATAAATATAATACTGTTATTCAGCCATTACATAATAATGTAGAATCAATTCAATTAAAATATATCAAATGAAAAGATAAAAATGTAAAAAAAAAAAAAAAGGGAAAGTAAAATAGAAAATGGTATTGATATTTGTTTGTTTGTTTGTTTGTTTGTTTGTCGTTTCATTTTGTATAATACATTTTACATAACTAACAATAAACATTACATAAGATTCAGACTTTAAATAATAATACACCGTAAATTAAAACAAATCTATAAAATAAATATAGAAACAAAAAACGATTTATTTATTTATTGATTGATTTATTTATTATAATAAACCTTGCGTAACCCGCACAAAAAATACAATAAATATTCAGACATTTGGAACGCTACACATTTACATTAATAATAAACTTATTAAATTTTAAATAATGTCAAAAGTTAAAAATATATAAAATTTTAATAATTAATTAAATAATGTCAAAAGTTAAAAATATAATGGTAATAAACTTTAGATATAATTTTAACATTATACTATACAATTAACAAGTTACTAACAAGTGAATGATAAGAGAATAAATACAATAATAATAATACAATCATTTATTTGTTTATTTATTTATTTATTTAACTATATATTGTACTAAATAAATATTCAGAAATCTGTAATGCCAAAAATATAAATATAATGTGGTATTTAACACTGGATATCATTTAAATATTAAATAATACTGTATTTTAAATTAAACAGCAAAAAACACAGAGATGAAGTGTTTATTTCTGTATGTTAGTTAGTTAGTTAGTTAGTTAGTTAGTTAGTTTATCATAAATCTTACATAACTAACCCAAAAATGAACCATTCCAATGATGAGAGATCAGAGAACATTCAGTCCGGTTCGAGCAGATAGGAAGGCTACACTAATTCAAATGATCACTCTTTACAGCTGTGGTGATCAGAAAAGCATCTCAGAAAGCACAAAACATGACTACAGCAGCAGAAGACCACACCGGGTTCCTCTCCTGTCAGCCAAGAACAGTGAAGTTTATCCACTGAGCAGTGACTGAGACTTCAGCTAAACTGTTACTAATGAGTGCAGTCTTTAAGCTGTCCACGTGAGAACATCTACAACCATCTCACAGTGAACTTGGATGATGATAATGATGGTGATGATGGTGATGGTGATGATGATGATGATGATGGTGATGATGATGATGATGATGCATCGATACTGATCTCGTCTCCTGTCCAAGTTCTCATCTGATGTAACTTCCGCTAACACCTAGAAGCTAGAAGCTTCTGCACAAGATCCTCACAAGCTCCACAACATCTTTCCTTCACTTCTTTATCCACCATGATCCTACCCCGACTCCTACACTACACGTTCAGCATTCCCCTTCTCTTTGCAGAAATCCTGCAAGTTATCCTGTCCTGCAGTTCCACCAACTGCTCCCACTGGATCCAATCCCTTCCACAATCCTCCAGAACATCTCACCAGACCTCCTCCCCTTCATCACTACTATCATTAATGACTCCATAACATCTGCTCATGTACCAAGTGCATTCAAGAGAGCAGGAATTATTCCCATGGTGAAGAAACCCACTCTGGATTCCTCAGACATCAGCAACTACTGACTGGTATCATTTCTATCTTTTCTTTCTAAAATCCTTGAACACATCGTCTACAATCAACTCTCTCTCTATTTCACCCAGAACAACCTCCAAGATCCTAACCAGGCTGGCCATCACTGAGGAGCTCCATGCTCCTAGATCAGTCAAACTGCCATCAGTCCTCATCCTCCTCAACCTTTCAGCAGTGTTTGACACAGTCTCTTTTCCAACTTCATGAATCTTGGAATTTGTGGTGCAGCATGGCGATGGTTTGCTTCCTACCTAGAAGGTCGGTCATATCAGGTGACGTGGAGCGGCTCCACATCTGCTCCCCGCAGACTCTCCACTGGTGTCCCACAAGGTTCAGTACTTGGTCCTCTTCGGTTCTCCATCTACACTCGATCTCTTGGTGTGGTCATATCCTCACATGGGTTTTCATAACACTGCTATGCGGCTGACACTCAACTCATCCTCTCCTTCCCTCCCTCAGACACTCATGTTTCTGCTCAGATCATCTCAGCATGTCTGGCAGACATCTCATCATGGATGGCAGCTCATCAGCTGAAATCTAATCCCAGCAAAACTGAACTGCTGTTCATCCCAGGTGATTCATCCCCATCTCAGGATCTTGTGATCTCCCTGGACAGCTCTCTGATCTCACCTTTGGTCACTGCACGCAGCCTTGGAGTAACCATGGACAATCAACTGTCCTCCTCTCACATTGCGAATCATTGAAATCTGTCGATTTCTCCTTTATAACATTAGATAAAAACAAACATTTCTATCCACACAGGCCACTCAGGTGCTTGTTCAGTCGCTTGTCATTTCGAGACTGCATGGACTACTGCGACTTGCTCCTGGCAGGTCTGCCTCTGAGCTCCATTGGACCGCTGCGTGCCATTTGACCTTCTCCCACACCACCTCATTGCTACACTCCCTCCACGGGCTTCCTGTAGCTGCAGATTTAAACCACTGCTGCTCTCCTACAAAGCCAAAAATGGACCTGTACCCATCTACCTCAAAGAACTTATCACACTTCACATGGCACCACGCTCCCTCCAGTCCTCTAGCACTGCTCGACTGATCCCTCCATCTCCCAGGGTACAAGGAAGGCCTGCATCACGACTCTTCTCTGTTCTGGCACCGAGGTGGTGGAATGAACTTCCCCTAGATGTCCGAACAGCTGAGTCACTGGCAGTCTTCAAACGACGTCTAAAGACTTACCTCTTCATAAAGTACTTCAATTAGCACTTTGTTATTTTAAAAAAAATCTATGTCTTGTGTTTTATTTCATAATATACTAACCTCCGCAAAAGGGTTTTAGACTGATGGCATTGTTAGTCCATGACCCAGTGAACCAGTATCAGGATGGATTTACTGATAGAGACTTCAAAGCACTTCTGTAAGTCACTCTGGATAAGAGCATCTGCCCAATGCCATAAATATAAATGTGAAATGATGGTGGTGATGATGATGGGAATGATGATGATGATGGTGGTGATGATGATGATGATGATGGTGGTGGTAATGATGATGGTGATGATGGTGATGATGATGGTGGTGTGATGATAACGATGATGATGGCGATGATGACGATGATGGTGAAGATGAAGAAGGTGATGATAACGATGTTATTAATGATGATGATGGTGGTGGTAATGATGAAGGTGCTGATGATAACAATGATGATGATGATGATGATGGTGGTGATGATGACGATTATGGTGGTGATGATGATGAAGATGGAGAATGAGCTGGTTTTTGCTGCAGTTTGAGAACGTGAGGCTGTATGTTGATTTGTGTGTGTGTATCTTCAATATTTACTCAGCAAAGTTCTACATAAGGGCCACATTCACTCAGAAAGTTCACATGAAGGTGTCACACACACACACACACACACACACACATACTCTCACACTCACACACACACACACACACACCTCTCTCTGTGGGCAAAACTGTACATTATCTCTTTTCCATGCTTAACTGTTTTACACCAGTTACGCACTGTGAATGAGGGATTAAATGTTTTACCCGCTGCTTGTATTTTATGTTAATCGTGACATCATGTAACACAAGCCCCACCCATCACTTGGTTAAATGAGGACATGGTGTAAAACAGCTCAGAAGCACACCCCCACACACACACACACACACACACACGACGTGTAGTGATTGGTGATTTCCTGTCTCTCTGTCCCCCAGTCAGCAGCGTTCTTCATGAATGTTTCATCTCCTGCAGACTGACGGCTGAGCGAGAGGACGCACAGCTCCTCGTTTGGATCCGGAGATTTCCCAGAGCAGCCGTTCTGATCGAGCTGAGTGTCTACACATGTTTGGTCAAGAGGTAAATAATAGATCAGGGAGTAAAATTCATTCCCGGCTAACAAGCTTGCGCCTCCCCAGGTACGTTCCTGCTCATCTGGAGTGCAAGGCCATGGAGGATAAACACCGAACGCCATATGGTAGAGGGATTACACCGCTAATTTAAATGAGATATTACTGCGAAGCACTGCGCGAGCTAAACACACGACGCGCTTAAGGATTAGCGCCTGAGCTTTATTAAATCCTGTAGCAGTTAGCCTGACGCTAAACACTAACATTCACCACTTAGAGGATTCTGGGTGTTTTATTTTATTAAGAACTGATCAAATTTAAAGAATCTTTTCTCACTTTCTCCTTCTGATGAGATAAACATGATGTTGATGTTGTGATGTGAGTTCAGTTCTGATCAGATCTCGATGAATTTTAAACACACACTCATGATACACACACACACACACACACACACACACACACACAGTATGTATATAATTCATATATAAACTCAAAGGTCAAATCTAGAGCCTTTAAAGATTCTTTACGTGTCTCTTAATGGTTCTCTGTAGATCTTCAAATTCCAAATGCTTACAACAAGAGCCCCTTTAAGGGTCTAAGAACATCCATCTGTCCAACAAAGTCCTTGTGTACGCTGCAAGAATAACGTCACAGCGAGTGAAAATAGCATCACATACTCATCCGTATAGATCCGTTTGCAGATATTCAAGATATTTTCACTTGCTAAGACATGTACGTATGTGAAATGTGTCTTTTTAACCCTTGAAGGTCTGTGAAAGAGCTTGCTGTATGTGTTGATTAATAACGTAGACTATGAATTGTTTGGAATAAAGAGAGAGAGATCCGTGGCTTAACAGCAAATATTAAAATATCACAATTTAATTCCAGTCTTCAATCACGTCTTCACTAAACATCACACTGTAGATGTGTGTGTTTTTTTTTAATGAAACAGATTCATGTCAAATAAAATTTGGAAATATTTTTGGAAATTTCCAAACTTTTAAACAGAAGTATGCACTGCATATATTTACTGTACAGTTTCCATAACTATTTATTATTATTATTATTAACATACAAATAATAAAATCAATACGAAGTGCAGACTGTATTAACGTTCCGCTTCTAAGAGTGTCGGGTTTTTACTGTAGAAACCTTTCTGCAGTGCTGCTGCTGAATATTTAGGGTTTGTGGAAACCTGGTGATGTTTTGGCTCTAATCTGCCATCTAGTGGCCGTCACTTTTAATGCTTGAGATGTACGAAAGGTACGCAGGCGAGGATATGAACAACGTCAGCGTCGCTTACGTATCGGCTGTAGTCACGTGTTAAGCATAAGCCCGGCCTTAGAACCTGTTAAATACTTTCCTGAACATTCTCACGTCTACACTGAAGGAGTATGGGGCAGCCGTCGTAGCGCGCCATCAGTGTAATCGCTCTAGGCGCCTCCACCCACCGCGGTACCCTCGGAGCCCGGGGTGGGACCCGCCCCTTGTGCTGATTGGCCTACAGACAGGCTGGACGTGATGTGACGTGAGGTGACGTGTGGCTCTGTGTCCTTGAAGATTGGCGTTTAAAGGCGCGTACAGATGAAGCCATTGTTTTTCCGCACGGAGAGAGCGGTGGATTCTGCGTTCAGAGTCGACTCGGATTCAACTTTGACTTCTCGAAGCTCTAAAAATAAGACCAGCTCTCACGAGAGACGTCACAACAGACGTGCATTTTCTCCCGTTTTCTCCAAAGCCAGGGGAATGTTTTTTGTCTACGATTTAGATAAATCCTGGATTTAGAAACATGCAGGATGGTCTTCATCCTAACGGTAAAAAACGCTTATCGCTCGAATGATTCGTCTATGTGCGTTAGCAGCGAGTGAAAATGCTGATCATCTGAAATCGCCCTTACTCATCATCATCTGAGGTGACCTTGTGGCTGAATCCAGGTTTCCCAAGGTCATATGCCCTGATTGTGTGTGTGTGTGTGTGTGTGTGGAGGTGACTCTGTGTTCACACTAGTTATTGTTATTCTAGACATACAGAAGTATACAGTAGAAGGAAATAGCGTTCCACCTCCATTTTCCCGAGTTCTGATCTGACAGCTCTCCAGTGCTTCGGCTCGGAAAAACACTGACGCCCGGAGCAAGTTCACATTTGTGTACCTGGTGTCAGAATTCGATCGACGTTAATAAGATGTGCGTGAATTATTTCTGTGCGATTAATAAAGAGAAATGATGTATAACGTAGGTCAGATGTCTCGTTCATCCTTTCTCATAAAAATGATCTGTTACAGTGATCTTAGGAAAACTGGCAGAGATCAGCAGAAAGACGTTACACATCTAAACCTACACAGCTGTTTCACAACACAAAAGCTCCATATGAAGGAAAATCAAGCACGGTAGATGTTCCCTGAGATGTTCCCTGAGATGTTCCTGAGATGTTCCCTTAGATGTTCTCTGAGATGTTCCCTTAGATGTTCTCTGAGATGTTCCCTGAGATGATCCCTGAGATGTTCCCTGAACATACAGGGATACAAATACACACTATATGGCCAAAAGTATGTGCACCCCTGACCATCACACCCATATGTGGTTCTTCTCCAAACTTTTCCCATAAAGTTTGTAGCACACAGTTGTATAGAACGTCTCTGTACGCTGTAGCTTTACAGTTTCCCTTCACTGGAACTAAGAGGCCCAAACCTGTTCCAGCATGACGATGCCCCTGT
>CM075005.1:724709-735646 GCA_037576675.1 Pangasius sanitwongsei | reverse complement strand
AAGCTGCTTTGGGACAATGTCCATTGTTAAAAGCGCTATACAAATAAAACTGAATTGAATTGAATTGAATTGAATGTTGCTGTGGTAACAGTAATAATAATAATAAGAAGAAGAAGAAGAAGAAGTGATGATGATGATGATGATGCTTATTATTATTATCACTGGCCTGCTCGCTTGTTATTCTTTTGTCTTTAGCAGGGTGATTATCAGACATTCTCTGACGTTCTCATGGCTATTGTAGGGTTTTGATTAATTGAGGTGTCAGGAATAACTGCAGTATGTGTGTGTGTGTGTGTGTGTGTGATCTGTTGCGAGGACAAATACAGACGTGTTTATTGTGTGATTCACAGCTCTCAGCTAAAGATAACACATTCTCATTCCAGTGCTGATGGAGTGGTGGAACACACCCCTGCAGCCCGGCCTTCATGCTCTCTGATCGGGGATAATGAAGCGCTCACAATCACTCCGTGTGTGTGTGTGTGTGTGTGTGTGTCTCAGACAGACTCGTTGATGTGTTTTCTGTCTCTGCGTGACACACTGATATCTATAAATATGGACAAAAGGACATCAGAGAGAAATACAGTCACAGTTGCAGAGGCAGGGGGCGTGGCCTAACGTCTGACAGTGGAATTTTACTGATTCAGATGATATTGAATATTATGATATTATGATATGATATCTCAGTGAGACAGGAATCAAGGAAGGAAGGAAGGGAGCAATGAGGGATGGAAGCGAGAAAGAAAGAAAAAAAATCAAAGAAAGAAGTAAGGTTGTAGAGAAATGAAGGAAGATTGATTGATTGATTGATTGATTGATTGATCGACCTCCTACAGCCTCAGTGTTCTGTTCAATTCAATTCAGCTGTATTTTTATGTTGCTTTTAACAGTGGACATTTTCTCAAAGCAACTTTACACAAATATATAAACCCAGGATATAAATTTTAAACATTAATGTATAAATTTATCCCTAATGAGCGAGCCAGAGGTGACGGTGGTGAGGAAAAACTCCCTGAGACGACATGAGGAAGAAACTTTGAGAGGAACCAGACTCAGAAGGAACCCATCCTCATCTGGGTGACACCCGATAGTGCGATTATAAATAAATCCCTTCTGTAACTGTGTACTACATGGACAAATAGTGCAGTTGTGTATCCAGGAAATTCATTACAGTTTTTCACAAAAAGTCTATTTTGTTTAAGTTATCCACTGTCCACTGATGGAGACCCGAGTACAAAACTGTTCATGGCAAATTGTGGTCCTAAGCCATCTTCATGGTTTCTAAGTGGAACCATCCACAGTAATCTCACGTCTCTTCAGGCTGTGCGTGTGGTCCATCCTCAGCAGCAGCGAGTGATTTCCAAGTGATGAGAACTCCAAGCAGAAGTAGGGCATCAGGATGGATCAGGCAGGTCTGGAGATCAGAAGGAGTCACTGGCATCTCAGGAGCAGCATGTGTAGAAGAGGCACTTCATCCTGTTTCTCTAGAAATCTCGTGTGCCTTAACTTTTACTACGACAATAATTACATGAGTACACAGCAGTTATTCTTCGATAGATAGATAGATAGACAGATAGATAGACAGATAGATAGACAGATAGATAGACAGATAGATAGCATGACTGAAATGAATCGACGCAATAACCATAAATCGATTAACACTGAAAAAGGACAGGTGTGTAAAAGTAATCCAGCTTTTTAAACTGATGTGTGAATATTTTAAGAGGCTAAACAAGTTTGTCCATCTTTTAAAATAGTCTTTCTCTATGTCATCTTTCTCAAAATAAAGATAACGATAGGCCTTCTCCAGATTCGGAATAAATTTGGTTACATATGGATCAGCGGATACTAAACTGCGTCGTATCAGATTCAGTGAAATCGTCAAATATCAGATCGCTGCTTTAAGAAATGAAACCGTATCATTTCCACCCTTCACAGACAGACAGAAGAGTTTACACTCGTCTCTGTGCATGAAATCAGTCAGCTATAAATATTTGGTCAAACACACTTTCATAGATAGATACACAGGAGTCAGAAATAAAATCTGAGTCATCGTGTGTGTGTGTGTGTGTGTGTGTGTGTGTGTGTGTGTGTGTGTGCGCAGCTCCATCGCGCTCAGAGGAGCGACTGAATGACGGCATCAAAGGAGCGCCAGCCGAAACACACACACAGTCACAGAGAGACTGAATACACACTCGCTACGTCATCGTTTATTTCTAATACTCCAGACAAAAAAAACCCGATTTACACCAAACGACATTGTTGCTTTGTTCAGTGAGACGATGTTACACACTGGGTCACGCTCAGTTTTATCCAACATCACAATAAAGCCTTTTAGCTTTCGTAATTATTTTCAAAATATAACATTAGAGATGTTTTTTGGAGAAATATTCCACACGCGAGAGTGTGTTGTTTTACTGTATAGCACTGTAGTGTTCATTATTAGACTATAAATACTCTAAAGTACTGAACAAATCGTATTTAATGGAATTCTGCTCATTTGATTTTATAACAGAATTTATTAGATATCACTGTTTTCAGCGTTTGTTATTTAAACATTGATTTCTAGAAATAGAAAAATAAGTAATGAATTAAATATGATTTATAAAGCACATTTAAAACAGCTTCTGTTGAATGAATGATGAATATTGATGATAAATTACTGTAAGTTTGTTAAACAGTTCAAAAGATTTGTTTTTATTAAGTGGCTCTGTACATGTTTGCACTGTGCTCCGTGTGTGTGTGTGTGTGTGTGGTCTGTAATTGCTGGTTTTCTTTGCTTTGTGTATATTTTTTCTGACTCTGACGGGTCATGGTGTGTGTGTGTGTGTGTGTGTGTGTGTGAGTTTGCATTCGCTCGACCCCCCTCAGTGACAATGCAAAGCGCCGTGCCGGTTGAGTGTCTCTCAGCCTTCAGCAGTTTACATAACTGAAGCGGTGGATTCGGGCCCTCGGCTAACGTTCACTACACAGCGAACCCTCGATCCTGCAGCCACCTGCACACAAGAACACACTCCAAACTTTCACCACACAGAGAACCCTCGAGCACGCACACACCTGCGCAGGAGTGCGCACTCCAAACCCTCCAAAGCACCTGCGCTGAAAGACACTGAAAGTGAACAAAGTAAATGTAGATTTATGTCTTAAATGTCAGTAACACTACACCTGTTTAGAACCTGTATTTAGAGGACCTAAAGGATGTAGTGCACTTTCACCTTAAAAACCCTTTTTGTACTAAAGGTACAGTGTAAAGAGAGAAAAGTGTATTTATTGATGTATCACGTTTCATACACAACATATTTTACACAGCTAATAACACAATAAAAGAACATGAGGAGGAAATAAAAGACATCGATGAAGTTAATAATTAATAGAGCAGAGTGAAGGCAGAACGTATGCCAAGTATAAAATATATAGATTTAAAAGAGGTCAAAATGTAAAATATAAATATTTAATATAGTTTCAGAGCATTTAGAAATAAACATGATTACATATTAATGCGAAAACAAAATGCATGCACACGTTTATGCATCATGATTGAATCATCAGAAGCGAAAGTAACTAAATAAATTATTTAAAAGAAAAAGAAAAAGTCTGCATTCGCAACTTTCACCTCCATGTGCGTAAATATGGAGTAAGTTTCCATGTTTCCACAGCGATCACTCAAATCCTTCAGCAAAACAGTATGATGTCATGAAAGAAGATGAGAAAGGAAGCGAAGGAACGAAAGAGAAATGCAGTTGGTGTGTATTCAAAGTGTGTTTATTTAGGAGCGTCTGGGAATCGTAGTCAGGACAGAGTCTGGGGTCAACACCAGGTCAGCGCCCGGGAACGCCAAACACCGCCAGGGTGTACTTTTTTTTTTTTTTTTTTAAAGGGTGAAAAGTGTTCGAGATACTCGGCTTGGAGCTGCAGGAAATTCACGCTGAGGAGAAGCGAGAGTTTAAAGGCTAACGAGACTAACGAGACTAACGACAGGATTAATTTATCACCATGACAACAGGGGAAACATTAACAAAAAAAATAAATAACTTCAAACCCTTTTGTCCAAGTCAAGATTAAAAAACAACATCCTGGAGCGTTACTGGTGAGAAGTGGAAGTGATTTCAGGAGAACATCAACAGGAACATAAACAGTTCCAGAAGTGTTCCACTGCGACAAACATCATCATCACACTGAGATAATAAAACCTGAGAGTCGAGAACTCCAACAAATATACTGACAAATATACTGACAAATATACTGACAAATATACTGACAAATATACTGACAAATATACTGACAAATATACTGACAAATATACTGACATAACTTCATGTTTGTTCATTTGGAGTAATTTTACTATCACATTTAATACTTGAATATTAAAATATCATGTGTTTCAATTAAATATAACTTCTGAAATCATAAAAAGGAAAAATATATATTTATTTATATTTTTATTTATGATGTCAGGTTTTTCTTTTGATTTATTTGAAGCAGATTAATGTTAAACAGTCGTGTGTGTGCGTGTGTGCGTGTGTGTGCGTGTGTGTGCGTGTGTGCTCAGACTCAGCTGCAGGAGTTATTATACTGTAAAGGTAAATATAAAAGTATATAACATTTAACGTTTATAGGTGAGTATACTGTATATAAAAATAACAAAAATAAAAAATAACAACTACTCAACTCCTGCAGCTGAGTCTGAGCACACACACACACACACACACACACACACACACACACACACGACCGTTCAACATTAATCTGCTTCAAATAAATCAAAAGAAAAATCTGACATCATAAATAAATATAAAAATAAAAATAAATATACAAATCCATGAAGCAAAATCGGTGTAAAATAAATGACACTTAAACATGACAGAAACAGAACAACTATAAAAATAATACACTCACGTGTTAAAGTCGGATTAAGTGAACGTTATAACGTACGTTATTTTCATGTCATTGTGGTTATTATTACTGTATTGCTGAATATATTACTACAATCTGACTGCGAGATTAATTTCACGAGGTGGAAATGTTTCTGTAAATTGTTCCAGGATCATGTCGTGCTTTAAACATATGTATTATTATTATTATTATTATTATTATTATTATTAGAGATGGTACTGATCCGATACCCGGTATCGTTATGGGTCTGATACCGGCATAAATGTTGGATCGGATCTTGTAGAAGTCGTATCGGATGTCGGATCCTGTAACCAACAGCAGCACCTGGAATTGGATTTGGAAAAGAAATGTGTTTTTGGAGCTGGAAACGTTCACCTCTTACCAGATCACACAATGTTCGTTCTCTTCGGCCTGTTTTTCTTTTGTTAGGATTGATTTTATTATATTTACACTTTATACTTTCTTATATTTATTACATGCACAATGTCAGTGAAGGAGCTTAACTGTGAAGAGCTTCAGCTAATGAAAGAAACCACAGAAAGCTTAAAGAAAAGCTAAAGAAGACGGGTATCGATGTCGCTCGGTCTCGAGGCTTCAGCTTCGGAAAAGAAACAGTGGTATTGGGTCATTTATTATTATTATTATTATTAATTATTATTATTATTATTATTATTAATTATTATTGGGTTAAAAATTGGACTCTTTACTTTACTTACTTTACTTCAATTAAATACTTAAAATATTATACATTCTGTAAATTATAATTATTCACCAATATAAAGCGTAACTGCTTTAATTTCTGAGTCAAAGCAGAAAAGTAAAAATCATCACGTTATTGAGGGATAAAGTGTGAATTCAACTGATCTTCGGATCCAAAAGAATTATTTTTAGGTATTAAAAAGTAAAAGTAAACGTTTTATGTATATGTATTCGTGAAGTGTAACGTGAGCCTCCGGAACAGCGGTACACAATCTGTACTGTTTGTGTGTATTCAGGTCTCTTTCACGTGACACGTGAGGTGCTTTCTGCAACGATCTTAACCATGTTTTATAAAAATCCCACAAACGGTTGTTTGATGTCGCATTTTTTTAAGGTTTGCCTCAAGACGCTAAATGACAAGATGTGCAAATAGTGTGCAAACATACACACACACACACACACACACACACACAAGGGTTATAAGAAACAGTACGATAAACCACAGGTGGAAATATTACAGTCTTTAACAGAACAGATATAATACAAAACTACATAATACATAATGCATGTGGAAGCTTTAACACTTTACAGTTTTATTTCAGTGAAACAGAAGATTTCCTGTAATGGTTTTAGTGGATATTTACAGGAGTGTGTGTTTGTGCTGCTTTAATAACGTGTGTAAGATTCTTCTAGTAAAAATATCCAGCGTTCCAGACTGAGTTATGGTTAAAGTACTCACATTAAAATATACTCCGCTTTTAAAATGAAACATAACTCACGCACACACTCCTGAAGTCCTTCAGCCGACTGATGATTATACTAATCTAATAACTTTTTTTTTTCGATTATTTAAAAGTTAAGAATTAAATTTATTTTAAAAATGTATGATAATGTAGATCCATAAAGTCCAGTCGTGTATCGGTAATATTTTATTTAGAACGTGAATTTATAATTTATCGTTATTAATTTTATGGATAAAACTTTAAACTGTGTGTGTGTGTGTGTGTGTGTGTTAGTGTACTAGACTAGCACTTTAATTTGTAAGTAAATTAATGCAGCACAAAGAGCAAATATTCTGTACAAATACTTTTTTCAAATGTTAATGTTCATGTTAAAAGTGTGTGTGTGTGTGTGTGTGTGTGTGTGTGTGTGTGTGTGTGTTTCTCTCAGGATTTTTAACCAGTGTGACATTTTTCTGATTGTTACGATTTCTCAATGTGTTTAAACTTTGTCCAGACGAGCAGACAGGAATGCAGAGGATTTACACGCAGCTTGGAAATTAGCTTGGTTCCGACTGGTTTCAGACGTGTGTGTGTGTGTGTGTGCGTGTGTGTGTGTGTGTGTGTGTGTGGCGCCACTCCTCTTGTCTTTTTCCCCCTGTTTGCACCTGAATGGGTCGTTCTGTCTGAAAATGTGAGGATTCGGTGTGTCCTGTTCTCCTTCATTAGTAGACATGTTACTCTCTGACAGGCTGTGTGTGTGTGTGTGTGTGTGTGTGTGTGTGTGTGTTCATGTGCTAGACTAAATTTAAGCACTTAAATTAACGCAGCACAAAGATCAAATATTCTATAGAAATACTTTTTTTTTCCAATTGATGATAGTGTTAAAAGTTGTGTGTGTGTGTGTGTCAAACTGATAAACTGAAAAACAAAGATATACAAATGGATACCTAAACAAACAAACAAAAAAACAAAGAGACAGACAAAACAAACAAACAGACAACCAAATATTTAGTGTACATTGCGGCCTGGCTGCAAGCCTGTCTATCTATCTATCTGTCTATCTGTGTGTCTGTCTATCTGTCTGTCTGTCTGTGTGTCTGTGTGTCTGTCTATCTGTCTAATGTTAGAGTTTTCCACCGCTCCTAGCTCTAGTAGAGGCAGTATGGTGTCTCTGTTCATCTCTCGAGGCAACACTGTTAAGCTACAATCATTTCGTTTATTTGGTTAAACGGAGATTAGGAGGCGGTTGGAATGCAGTGTTATTACATGTTTATGCTGTTTTGTTCGTAAGCTTCCTACTTTTGTCAGGTATAAAATTCTCAAACACACACAGGTTTAAAATCATCAAGCATCTCCTCCTTTGTGTGTTTATTTTGGTTATCTGTTTGAACAGTGCTTCCTTATCATAAAATTCATTTTTAAATGTTTTAAAGGATAAACAAATAAAATCCATAATAAATAAAACCCCACACAGCTAAACAAACTGGAGTCTTTCTGAGGATTTATTCAGCAATAGGCAGAAATTCATAACAGGAAACTGAAAAAGGAAACCGTATTTGTCCACCGTGACTGAATATTGTTTTTAAAAAGGGCTTCTGAGTGTACTGAAGTGAAGTTACTAGCTTAAACTAGAGTACATCTCCACGTGAGGGAAGAAAAGCAGTCATACTGTGTGTTTACCAACATTTACCAGTGTTTACCAGCCTTTTCCAGAGTTTACCAGCCTTTTCCAGAGTTTATCAGCCTTTACCAGCCTTTACCAGAGTTTATCAGCCTTTACCAGCCTTTACCAGAGTTTATCAGCCTTTACCAGCTTTTACCAGCCTTTACCATTCTTTACCAGCCTTTACCAGCCTTTACCAGAGTTTACCAGGCTTTACCAGCCTTTACCAGCGTTTACCAGCCTTTACCAGTGTTTAGCGTTTCCCGGCGTTTGTTACTCTGTGTGTATTGTGGAGAGCAGGAAATTAGCACAACATGAAATATCATAAAGACTCCACTGTTAGGGCAAATCCCAGCCTCTGTCAAATGAAAAGCACTCTGTGTATGTGTGTGTGTGTGTGTGTGTATGTGTGTGTGTGTGTGTGTGTGTTTGTGCGCAGGCCGAGGCCTGTGGTGACTCAGTGCTTTAAGAACAGGTAATCCTGCAGTGGCAGTTATGGAGGAGATACAAATCCCCTGATAACAGACGCGCAGGTGGCGCATTCCAACCTCCGATCTCTGTTTACCTTCACTTTATTTTCACTTTAGTAGCACTGAATCAAAACTCTGTGTGTGTGTGTGTGTGTGAGAGAGAGAGAGAGAGAGAGAGAGAGAGAGAGAAAGTGATATGGACACAGATAGATAGATATAAGGAGAGAGATGTGTGGGAGGAAGTAATAAACAGATAACTAAACAAACTGACAGACAGATAAAAGGCATAAAGTGTATAAGATGTAAAAGGTCAGGGGTCAAAATATAAGGACGGCATCCTGACTGATACTCAGCACTAACTTTACACAAGTGTGTTTGCTTTGAACATGAAATTCTGACAAATATGGAGTGTGTGAGAGATGAGGTAGTGACTGACAGCAAGGGAAACACACACACACACACACACTCACTAGACTTGTTTGTCCAGCACATCCTACAGATGCTCGATCAGATTGAGATCTTGGGAATTTGGAGGCCAAGTCAACATCTTGAACTCTTTGTGATGTTCCTCAAACTGTTCCTGAACAGTTTCTGCAGTGAGGCAGGGAGCATCATCCTGCTGAAAGAGGTCACTGCCATTAGGGAATACCGTGGCCGTGAAGGGGTGTACCTGTTCTCCAACAATGTTTAGGTAGGTGGTACGTGTCAAAGTAACATCCACATGAAGGCCAGGACCTGAAGTTTCCCAGCAGAACATTGCCCAGACCATCACACTTCCTCCACCAGCTCGCCTTCTTCCCATAGTGCATCCTGGTGCCATCTCTTCCCCAGGTAAGCGACGCACACGCACCCGTCCGTCCACATGATGTAAAAGAAAACGTGATTCATCAGACCAGGCCACCTTCTTCCGTTGCTCCATGGTCCAGTTCTGATGCTCACGTGCTCATTGTAGGAGCTTTCGGTGGAGGTCAGGGGTCAGCATGGGCACTCTGACTGTCTGCAGCTACGCAGCTCCACACACAGCAAACTGCACTGTGTGTTCTGACTCCTTTTTATCAGAGCCAGTGTTCACTTTTTCAGCAGTTTGTGCTACAGCAGATCTTCTGTGGGATCGGACCAGACAGACCTTCACTCCCCACACGCACCAGCGAGCCTTGGGAGCCCATGACCCTGTCTCTGGTTCACCGGTTGTCCTTCCTTGGACCACTTTTGGTAGGTACTAACCACTGCACACTGGGAACACCCCACAACACCTGCTGTTTTGGAGATGCTCTGACCCAGTCGTCTGGCTATCACAATCTGGCGCTTGTCAAAGTCGCTTGCCCATTTTTCCTGCTTCCAACACATCAACTTCGAGAACTCACTGTTCACTTGCTGCCTGATGTATCCCACCCCTTTACAGCTGCCACTGTAACGAGATAATCAACGTTATTCACTTCACCTGTCAGTGGCTTTAATGTTATGGCTGATCGGTGTATATAATGTCGAGTTTTTGTACATGATGATTCTTGTGAACTGAGCCGAACTTCAGAACGGTGAAATCAGCATTATGTGGTGAATATTATGGGATGTACATTGAGCTGGGCTGCAGGCGTTTGTTCTGTAAATCCTCCAGAGCAGCTGCTCGCCTGCTGTTTTACATGTGGCTCATTCTCGATTGTGTGTGTGGTGTGTATGTGGTTGTGTGTGTCGATGAAGAAAAAGATGTCCATTTGACTAATATTGTGACTAAAGCCTAACTGAAGTGCTGTTTTCACCACCACTGTCAACTGGCAGGCTGTGTGTGTGTGTGTGCGTGTGTGTGTGTGTGTGTGTGTGTGTGGGAGGCAAGATCTAAGCAGTTTCAGAATTGAATAATGTGAACAATAGAATGCGTGGGTGGGATGTGCTGAACAACTTGTAGAATGCACTGAATGCATTGTCTAAAGCACTCACACACACACACACACACACACACACACCCTTTTTCCCCCTAACACACACACACACCCTGGATTTTTTTTTCAGCCTTTCTGCATTATTGTGTACATACACTAGCTGAGGTTCAGCCTGGCCAAATATGCAAAAAAAAATAACTCTATTGTGCGTGCGTGTGTGCGTGTGTGTGTGTTTGAGTGAGTGAGTGAGTGTGTGTGACATCTCGCCCATGCATGCACACGTGTATTGCATAGTTTGAATATACTAAAATATTTGCACAACAAATGGAGCCTCGCTGGACTGATTTGCTTGCAGTGTATGTGTGTGTGTGTGTGTGTGTGTGTGTGTGTGTGTGTGTGCTACTCTAGCTGACAATGATGGTGAGGAACAGCCGAATTTATACACTTCACTCTACAAACACACACAACACAAATTGCACATCAGAGGGAGTTGCACTGTGTGTTTGTAGACTTGGAGAAAGCGTATGACAGGGTGCCACGAGAAGAGCTGTGGTACTGTATGAGGAAGTCAGGAGTAGCAGAGAAGTATGTCAGAGTGGTGCAGGACATGTATGAG
>CM075005.1:684314-695438 GCA_037576675.1 Pangasius sanitwongsei | reverse complement strand
CTGTCACTCCGCCCATCCCGCCACTCCGCCCGTCCCGCCACTCCACCTGTCACTCCGCCCATCCCGCCACTCCGCCCGTCCCGCCACTCCACCTGTCACTCCGCCCATCCCGCCACTCCGCCCATCTCGCCACTCCGCCTGTCACTCCGCCCGTCCCGCCACTCCGCCCGTCCCGCCACTCCGTCCGTCCCGCCACTCCGCCCGTCCCGCCACTCCGCCTGTCACTCCGCCCATCCCGCCACTCCGCCTGTCTCGCCACTCAGCCTGTCTCGCCACCAAGACAGTGAGACAGTGTGCCCCATCACTCAGCTCCATGTCAGTGAGACAGTGAGACCCAAGACAGCAAGACAGCAGGACAGCGAGACATGGAGACAGTAATACTGAAGAACAGTGAGACAGTAATAATGTAGGACAGCAGGACAGTGAGACAGCAAGACAGTGAGAGAGCGGGACAGTGAGACAGCAGGACGGTGAGACAGCAGGACGGTGAGAGAGCGGGACAGTGAGACAGCAGGACAGTGAGACAGCAGGACGGTGAGAGAGTGGGACAGTGAGACAGCAGGACAGTGAGACAGCAGGACAGTGAGACAGCAGGACGGTGAGGCAGTAGGACGATGACGCAGAGAAACAGTAGGACAGTTAGACAGTAGCACGGTGAGATGGTAATACAGTAGGACAGTGAAACAGCAGGACAGCAAGACAGCAGGACAGCGAGACATGGAGACAGTAATACTGAAGGACAGTGAGACAGTAATAATGTAGGACAGCAGGACAGTGAGACAGCAGGAGAGTGAGACTGAGAAACAGTAATACAGTAGGACAGTGAGAGCAGTGGAGTGAGGCAGGACAGTGAGACAGAGAGATAGTAGGACAGTGAGACAGTAGGACAGTGAGACAGCAGTGGAGTGAGGCAGGACAGTGAGACAGAGAGATAGTAGGACAGTGAGACAGTAGGACACTGAGGTAGTAATACAGTAGGACAGTGAGACAGAAGGACAGTGAGATAGTAGGACAGTGAGACAGAGAGACAGTAGGACAGTGAGACAGAGAGACAGCAGGACAGTGAGACAGCAGGACAGTGAGACAGCAGGATGGTGAGGCAGTGGGACGGTGACGCAGAGAAACAGTAGGACAGTTAGACAGTAGCACGGTGAGATGGTAATACAGTAGGACAGTGAAACAGCAGGACAGCAAGACATGGAGACAGTAATACTGAAGGACAGTGAGACAGTAATAATGTAGGACAGCAGGAGAGTGAGACTGAGAAACAGTAATACAGTAGGACAGTGAGACAGCAGTGGAGTGAGGCAGGACAGTGAGACAGAGAGATAGTAGGACAGTGAGACAGTAGGACACTGAGGTAGTAATACAGTAGGACAGTGAGACAGAAGGACAGTGAGATAGTAGGACAGTGAGACAGAGAGACAGTAGGACAGTGAGACAGAGAGACAGTAGGACAGTGAGATAGCAGGACAGTGAGATAGTAGGACAGTGAGACAGAGAGATAGTAGGACAGTGAGACAGAGAGACAGTAGGACAGAGAGACAGTAGGACAGTGAGACAGCAGGACAGTGAGACAGCAGGACAGTGAGACAGAGAGACAGTAGGACAGTGAGACAGAGAGACAGTAGGACAGTGAGACAGAGAGACAGAGAGACAGTAGGACAGTGAGACAGCAGGACAGTGAGACAGAGAGACAGTAGGACAGAGAGATAGTAGGACAGTGAGATAGTAGGACAGTGAGACAGCGTGTCTCATCACTCAGCAGACACGAAGAGAGTGAAACAGGTAAAAACACACACACACACACACACACACACACACACAGCAGTAGTCCCTGTGTATGTGTGTGTGTGTGTGTGAGGTAAACGCGCTATGTGTGTGTGTGTGATGTAAAAGCGCTATGTGTGTGTGTGTGTGTGATGTAAAAGCGCTATGTGTGTGTGTGTGTGTGTGTGTGATGTAAAAGCGCTATGTGTGTGTGTGTGATGTAAACGCTCTCTTACCTGAGTGGCTTTATGGAGCTGCTTCTTCAGCCCTGCTACAGACATGCTGCCCTTCCCGCGGGGTGTGTGTGTGTGAGGATGTGACCGTGAGGATGTGTGTGAGTGTGTATGAGGATGTGAGTGTGTGTGTGCGTGTGTGTGTGTATGCTGGGAGGAGGAGAGGAATAAATCCCGGCTGAAGGAGAAGGGCTTAATCTCCGTCAGCTCCAGCTCACATCTGACCATACACCTTGGCCACGCCCACTTAAAGCTACAGCGTGAGTGAATAGCGCATGCGCAGAGCGAGCAGCGACGTCCCCGAGTGACGCACGTGCTAATGACGTCGCGGTAATGTGCATATATGTTAAAAAAAAAATACTGTGTGTATACTAATGACCTTTTAGTCTCTAGAAGACGAGACTAAACCCTCCACGTCAGACATTTTAGGACACATCTCTTAAACGTTTTCAGCAGAAAGATGCTGATGTCGCTGTTTTTGTTTTTACTTACCCACATTTCCACACTGACCAGAGCAGAGACACATTAACACCACGTTTATTTTTACACTCTAATCTATTCTATTATCTATTCTCCATAACAGTGCGTGGTGTTTTCTTGATTAAAGCAGAAATAAATGACTTTCCAGCAAACCATTCTGTGAAAGTCTTTCTCTCCTAATAGCGTCTTCACACAGTGTGAAAGAAATCATTTTTTGTCATTTTTTTTGTAAATTGTTGTAAATTTACAGTGTACTGTTAACGCAGTGCTTAAAGCATTCAACTGTGAGGTAACAAGACTGGCTAAGTATGCAAATTTATGCATATTTAATCAGAAATGAAACTTCATTTGCATAAATAAATGTAATTTTTTTAAAAACAATGTACAGTAAAAAAAATACTTGTAAGAATATTAGCAATACACTGGCAAAGACTGGTTTAAAAAAAAAAATAAAAAAAAAAAGACTCCTGTAGGGTCTTGAATAAAATTTAGAAAGTGTGTAAATGTTGATTTTTATATATTTTTTAATTATCACACTGTGCAGCTCACAATCTGCACTTTAACAGGAGCACACCTGTTCATTCATACAATTCTCCAATCAGCCAATCACGTGTCAGTGAATAAAATCATGCATCACCTGGTCGTTTTCCAGTCTTCACCTGTCCAGTGTGTGTGTCCACTGCAGCCTCAGATTCCTGTTCTTGTCTAACAGGAGAGGAACCTGATGTGGTCTTCTGCTGTTGTAGCTCATTACCCTCTAGATTCGATGTGTTGAGATGCTTTTCTGCTCAGCACAGTAGTACAGAGTGGTTGTACGGAGTGATCGTAGCCTTCCGGTCTACTCGGACCGCTCTCATTAACGAGGCGTTTCCGCCCACAGATCTGCGCTCTCTGGATGTTTTTTGTTTTTCGCACCATTCTGTGTAAACTCTAGAGACTGTTGTGTGTGAAAATTTGAGGAGATCAGCAGTTTCTGAAAAACTCAAGCCAACAACTGTGCCACGGTCAGAGTCACTGAGACTTTTCTCTCATTCGGACGCTTGATGTGAACGTTAACTGAAGCCGTCTCTGCATGATTTTATGCCACATGATTGGCTGATTAAATAATTACATGAATGAGCAGGTGTTCCTGTTAAAGTGGCCAGTGAGTGTAGTACCTGGATATTTGTAGGACAGGAACATCTCAGACTGAACTCTAACTTAATTTGACAGATGAATGAGCACGACCTCATACCACTGAGCCTCCATAAATCAGTGAAGTGTCCATGCTGTTATTAAACACACCACTGCAAAACAGTGACTCTGTGTGTGTGTGTGTGTGTGTTGTATCTTCTACCCACATACACACAACGGAAACAGAACAGTTCCAGAGGAAAAACAATCTAGTGGACCTGGAACTGTTGTGGGCGGAGCTTACAGCACTGAAAGCTGCTGATTGGTCGCTTCTTGAAACAATTGACTCAATCTGGCTTTTTTAAACCCTACTTTTAGCGGAGGTATTTATTAAAGTGCAACATTTCCACCATATGACAGTTTTTACAGGAATTAAACACATAGCAGCTGTGTGTGTGTGTGTGTGTGAGAGAGAGTGTGTGTGAGTGTGTGTGTGTGTGTGTGTGTGTGTGTGTGTGTGAGAGAGAGAATATGCTTCCAGTGGCAAAGCAGCTGGTTTACAAATCAACATTATTGTTAACATCACATTCACACACAAAGCTTCTGGACATGTTCTGATGTCAGTAACATGCGCATGTGTAACACAAGTGACTGAAAACGAAAGGAATTTTCCTCACACTGATTTACAGTCTAGTTGGAAGTGTTGTGTTGTTATAGGAAACTAATCAACGGCGGGGAGGTGTGATAGTGATACACACCCAGCAGAGGAATCTGGTTTATACGTGATGCATGATTATTTGTGCACGTGCAGAAGCAGGAGTGACGTGAGCGACGTTATTATTCACAAACTCACTGCAGGTCTTTGATATTTCTTTATAAAATTATTTTACAAATTAATATTTGTTTAAATGAAACAAAAGAGGAGATTGTAAGTTTCAGATCAAGCGACCCCATGTGGGGTCACGACCTGGACCCTGGTTCGGTAATTCCTGGATTAGTCTGTGTGTCGAGTCTGAATCAGAGCAAAACTGATTCTTTTGGTTTTTTGCTTTTGCTTTAGTTTCACACTGCACATAATTAAACGAACCAAACAGCAAAAACAAAAAAACATCCTCTCAGGTATGTGTATGGCTGAAAAAAATTAAACAAATCTTTACCAAGTGTGTACAGAGATCACAAAAACCACCCAAGCACAGAGAACACAGAGCTGGCGCTCAATAACTTGAATTGAATTAGATCATTCAATAAAAAACTCTACGATTCAGTTCCTGCAGTGAGTTGAATCAGAGCTGATTCAGTTCCTACAGTGAGCCGAATCAGAGTTGATTCAGTTCCTGCAGTGAGTCGAATCAGAGTTGATTCAGTTCCTGCAGTGAGTCGAATCAACTCTGAATCGACTCACTATAGGAACTGAATCACCTCTGAATCAGAACTGATTCGGTTCCTGCAGTGAGTCGAATCAGAGCTGATTCAGTTCGTACAGTGATTCAAATCAGAGCTGATTCAGTTTGTACAGTGAGTCGAATCAGAGCTGATTCAGTTCCTGCAGTGAGTCAAATCAGATTTGATTCAGTTCCTGCAGTGAGTCGATTCAGAGTTGAATCATTTTCTCACTTGGATGTGGACTGAGACCGTGTCACTGTGTAAAATCTGAGAACACACCAGGGTTCTGTTCAAACACAATAAACACTGTTTATGGACGTGAGGCTCCAGTACCACAAACCCTGTGCGTGCATTAACGATACTGCAGAAAAAGAAATATTTACACCAAAACCTTTTTTATTTAGAAAATGTCTGTTTATACACAAAAAGCCCTTTTAGTTTTAACTCTAATAACAATGAAACATTTATTAGAAATGCGGATTAAAACGTTTAGTTAATAAAGGACAGAATTCAGTCAGCCGAGATACTCCACCAACTTCTGCAGCTCAGGACAAGTGTTTACTACATCAGGTACAGACGAGAGAGCCTGGAGATCACACACACACACACACACACACACACACAGTTTACTCACTGATACACTGCTAGAGCTTATAAAGGTTCTGTAGGTGATGTTTATCTTGTTTTATTCCATAACTTGCAGTATGATTGTAGTTAATATTAATTATGTTTTATGTTGAACACATCGAGTATCAACCCCTCAGTGTAAGCAGAGACGTTTACTGATTTACTGCAGCTACTAGCTAGCTGTTTGTGTAGCTGGCTGTAAAGTTTCCCAAAGTTTTCATAAGTTTTAATGTTGATGTCAGTCTGGTACACGTGGATAGCGGTCATGTGACCTGCGTACAGATCCCCTGAGAGATCACGGCACATCACTACGCATTCTGGCTGCAAAAACGTCGCGTGTTCGTGAACACGATCGTTTTTACAGCATACTATCAAATCAGACCCCTTTCCAAGCGAACTCTGTCTCTGCAGCACTCGTTTCATCTCAGCTAAGTAGCTAACTATCATATCAGCGAAGCGGGCTTAGCTTGCTAGCAAAGAACTGAACAGGCTTAGCTTGCTAGTTAGCCAAACCTGCGTGTCTCTGGAGTTGCCCATTTTGGACGTGTTTATTTAGCTAACTTTGATCGGCTAACACTCAAATACTCAAATGACTCAAACAAACAGTGGAGCTCTGGTTCAAATGTGATGTGTGTTTAAAACCAGCAGCCTGTTGATATTTTCTCCATTTCTGACTCCTAGAATCAACATTGGAGGAAAAATGTGTGTGTGTGTGTGTGTGTGTCTCACCTTCCTCACTGTCTCGATCATGTCGTCCAGCAGGTGAAGCTCGCGCTCCAGTTTACTCTGATTCATCGCGTGCACCATTTGCTGCAGAGAGCAGAGTCATCATCACACACACACACACACACATCACTACACTGATTAAACATTCTAATATAAATAATAAACCGCAGTAACTGATTGTTTCATTGCTGCTGTTATTACTCGTGAGAGACAGACCACACACACACACACACACACACACAAATAAAACATTATTATAGAAGTAGAAAAGTGTGTGTACGTGTCTCTTTGCTCGTTCCAGCAGTTTGGATCTGGATTCCTCAACCTCCATGAGACTGGCCTTCAGCTTCTCCACCTGATTACATCACACAGAAATATAAAGTTCCTGCTCTTTAATATTTGAAGAAAATGTTTTTTGTTTAAATTTGCTGTAGAACTTACTTAAAAAAAAAAAAAAAGCATGCAATAATACGTGCAATTCGCAAGGGGTGCGCAAACTTTTGCATACAAGTATAAACCTGTGATTTGAAGCTGCACTACTGTCAGATTATTGGAAATTAATCACCAATCACAATCCAGAATTCAGCAGCGCCATGGTAACGGCGAATGTTCTCTGCTGAAAAGCTCCGTTACGTCTTTGTTTATTTAAAATGATGAAATAAATAAAAGTTTATGGTGTGAAGAGATAAACGAGTTCCCGCTGCAGTACCTCTCTCAGGAGGCGGATCCTGTCGTCCAGGTCTTTCATGCTGGCTGCTGATTGGCCTGTGGATTTTAGCTCCGCCCTCAGAGCCTGCACCTCCACCTGTGACTGCTGCAGCGCCCGGCGCAGATCCGCCGCTTCCCTACGCAGCTCCTACACACACACACACACACACACACACGAGCAAGAGCAAACATCACACGATTGGTCGGAGGAATTTATTGGAACCGATCACGCAGCGTACTGCTTCACCATATCATACCTAATTTACTGTGTGTGTGTGTGTGTGTGTGTGTGTGTGTGTGTGTGTGTGTTTCACTCGCATTGTTCTCTGCGCGGTGTTTCTGTGCTGCTTCCATCTTCTCCTCCAGCTCACTGCACAACTTCCTCAGAGCTTTCTCATCCTACACACACACACACACGGAGAGAAAAAAGAGGTAAATAATATAATAATAGTGTATAATGTAGTATATACATAATGTACACACACACACACACACCTGTGTCTTCTGCTGCAGCACCTGTGCATCTTTCTCCACCTGACCTTTAAGCCGGCCCACTTGCTGTCTAAGCTCCGCCCCCTCTGCTGCGTGTCGGTTACTCTGCGCCTCCGTCTCCTCCTGCAGGTCACGTCTGGAACAGCGGCAGAGCTTTGTTACATCGCTGTGTAAAACACACACACACACACGCTGCGCACGTTAACACTGTGTAATACGAGTGTGTGTGTGTTCCTCACATGCTCTTGTGCAGAGTGTGTATCTCAGAGTCTTTGTGTCGTTTCAGCTGCTCGATGGCAGAGTGGAGCTCGGACACACTCTCACCCAGAGACGATAACAACTCCAACAGAGTGGTACTGCGCTTATCATCTACAACACACACACACACACACAAAATATAACACAGCTCGGCACATAACACACCTATTAGAGGTGATGTGTATTAAGAGTGTGTTACCGTTAGTGTTTTGGAGCTCAGCTGGTGGGATGCGAGTGAAGGCGCTGCTCCTGCTGCCCATGGTCTCAATCGGGTCCTCTTCCTCTACACAACTTTCTGCACACACACACAGCTGTATGTCGTGACCCTCTGAATGCTTTATGCGATGACATTTAAATACTGTTACCTCTCCTGTACTGATGATGACTGATCCTTCATCATTAAAGGTGCGGTAGGTAAGATTATTGCATTTTTTTTTTTCCTCCTAAGATTAGGTCTCTAACAGTTAGGCGAGTTTGACATTTGAATGATTACCGCCCGTGTTCACGAAGCTCCACCCCTAGGATCTTAGCTGGCCCATATAGCGTCCATCCAAACACGAACGAGCGTTCTGGACCGGAACGCCGTTTCGTTTTCTCAGCGACTTAATAAACTTTTGCTAAGGCCACGGCTTAACTCACCATGTTCTACATGTCTTCTAGGTAATTCGTACGAGTTTCCGTGATTGAACTTCCTATAATATTTCTCTTGGATCTGTCCCTTCAGTTTGATTAGAATTTATTAGAAATGTATTGCTTTCCCCATCTATCAATCATCCTACCCATGTATGTACCCTTCAATCTGTTTCTGTTCATTATCTACCCCTCTAACCCCTCGTCTGTGTGTGTGTGTGTGTACAGACCTGGGTCAGTAGGTGGCGCTGTAACACACGGCTGCTCCTCAGTCAGAGCGTTAATGACCGAGTTAAGGAAGGAGCTGCGGGGCTGAGGAAGAGGTGAAGGATCAGGCTGGACCGTACCATCACTGCTCTGTGGGGGGGAACAGTGACGAGAGAAAAATGACTAAAACGTCACCACGTTTATAAACCAACGTTAAACACCCTATAAGATAAAATAAACCCTTTAATTACGCCACAGCACACTTGATCAGAAGCTGTTGATTAATTTTCTGTAGTAGTGCAGCTGCAAATCACAGGTTTATATTAATGCGCTAATACGTTATCGTTTCTATGGTAACAGCTCGTTCACAGGGACGCGTACGGTGGACGCTACGCACTTGGGGACGTCCTGTGGAAAAACTGTTTTATTCCACGCTTAAAATGAATGAAAAGTGGCTGAGTGTTCAGGCTGAATAAAGTGTGTGTGTGTGTGTGTGTGTACCTTGTGGTTGTGTTGGTCGGTGGTGGTGTGTGTGTTGTTGATGAGAGCACACACACGCTGCAGCAGCAGGGAGGTGTCCAGCGTGGCCTGAGCGAGCTGCTCTCCCTGATCCAACAGCATGAGCCGAGCTTTATCACGCGTACTGACCAGCTCCTGCTGCACACACACTTTCTCCACACTGCGCACACACACACACACACACACTTTTACTAAGAACAGTGCTGAAACAGGACCACAAGTGATGACATTAATGAAGACGAATTCCAAATCAAACCTCTGTGTGTGTGTGTTACCGTAGCTGCTGTAGCTCCACTCGGAGGTCCTCACACTCCAGGTTTCTCTCTCTCAATCCCTGAAGGTGTGAACGCAGCAACCCCTCACTCTCAGACAACTGCTCTCGGGTCAGCTCATTCTCCGCCTGTAGGAACTACACACACACACACACACACACACACAGGCAAGTTGCTCTTTGTCCAGCTAAAATGACACCTCAGACACTGGCACAGTGCTCAGCCCCGGGTCTGAGACGGGTCGGGGCCGAGCTCAGCGCGCTCTCCTGGACCGTTCCCCGCGCCTCACCCTCAGACGCCTGTAGAGCAATACTCAGCAGTAGCTAACACTATAAGTGCTAATTTGAAGCTATAACAACACGTATAGTCACACAGAGCCTAAAATATATACGTCTAGTCTACGTCTCTGCGCAAACTGGCACAGGTTACTGTTTCCTGTTTTACTATTTCCATGACGGTACGATAACTCTATAATAACTAACTCTGTGGTCTCACTGGAATGAGGTGTGTGTGTGTGTGTGTACCTCACTCATCTCCTTGGCGTTAGACAGTTCACTCTGCACCTGCGTGAGTCTGCGCAGCTGCAGTCGCTGATTCTCCATTTCAGCGTTGAGCTCAGAAATAAGATTCTCTCTCTGCTCCATCATCTGCTCCAACTCCTCCACCCTCCTCTCACACACACACAGAGCTGCCTGGACACTGCAGAGACAGAGAGAGAGAGAGAGACAGAGAGAGAGACAGAGAGAGAGACAGAGAGAGAGACAGAGAGAGAGAGAGAGAGAGAGAGAGAGAGAGAGAGAGGGAGTGAGAGAGGGAGTGAGAGAGGGAGGGAGTGAGAGGCAGACAGAGAGAGGGAGACACAGATAGAGAGAGAGAGACACAGAGAAAGAAACAGAGAGAGACAGAGAGACACACACACAGACAGAGAGAGTGACAGAAAGAGAGGGAGACAGAAGAGACACACAGACAGAGAGAGGGAGAGAGAGAGAGAGACACAGAGAGAGAGAGAGAGAGAGAGGGAGGGAGAGAGAGGGAGGGAGAGAGAGGCAGACAGAGAGAGGGAGAGAGAGACAGAGAGAGAGAGACACAGATAGAGAGAGAGACACAGAGAGAGACAGAGAGAGAGAGAGAGAGAGAGAGAGAGACAGAGAGACACACACACAGACAGAGAGAGTGACAGAGAAAGAGAGGGAGACAGAAGAGACACACAGACAGAGAGAGAGAGAGAGAGAGACAGAGAATATATAATATATATTTTAATAATTTTAAGGGTTAGAAATGAAAACAAAAATAATGGGAGACAGGAGCGTATACATCACTCAGATCATTCACCGTATCACATCTTTATTCCTGTGTATGTGTATATGTGTGTGCGCGTGTGTGTATGTGTGTGTGCGTCTGTGTGTGTGTGTATATGTGTGTGTGCGTCTGTGTATGTGTGTATATGTGTGTGCACGTGTGTGTGTATGTGTGTGTGCGTCTGTGTGTGTGTGTGTGTGTGTGTGTGTGTGTGTGTGCGTCTGTGTGTGTGTATATGTGTGTGCGCGTGTGTGTGTATGTGTGTGTGCGTCTGCGTCTGTGTGTGTGTATATGTGTGTGCGCGTGTGTGTGTATGTGTGTGTGCGTCTGTGTGTGTGTGTGTGTGTGTGTGTGTGTGTGTGTGTGTGTGTGTGTACCTGTCTGCTCTCCCGTTGGCCTCCTGAGTG
>CM075005.1:606902-614998 GCA_037576675.1 Pangasius sanitwongsei | reverse complement strand
TCTGTCTCTTCATATGTCTGTCTCTCCTCACCTGTCTGTCTCTTCATATGTCTCTTTCTCCTCACCTGTCTGTCTCTCCTCACCTGTCTGTCTCTTCATATGTCTGTCTCTCCTCACCTGTCTGTCTCTTCATATGTCTCTTTCTCCTCACCTGTCTGTCTCTTCATATGTCTCTTTCTCCTCACCTGTCTGTCTCTCTTCACCTGTCTGTCTCTCTTCACCTTTCTGTCTCTCTTCACCTGTCTTACTCTCATGACCTCGTTAGCGCTCCTTACCTTTGTGAGGCTCGTGCACCGGGAGCTCAGGTGAGAGAGGATCAGGATCTTCTGGGTTCTCTCAGCGGTTCTCTCTCACGTTTCCGCAGCGGTGTGTCTCCTCTAGCGCTCATGAAACAGCCTCGGGTGTGTGTGTGTGTGTGTGTGTGTGTGTAAGAGCTGCAGTCAGGACAAAACACACAGCGGATAAATGAAAGAGATAAAATCCAGCGCTACGGGACTGATGATGATGATGATGAAGAAGAAGAAGAAGAAGATGATGATGATGATGATGATGATGAAGATACCTGCAGACGGAGGCGGAGAAACCTGAGCGCGCGCCGTGTCTCTACACCCGGCTATACACGCCTTGTTTCAGCGTTCCTCCAAAACCACGCCCACTGCGACGCCCCGCCCCTGCCTCAGGTCTGGCACGCTGCGGATTGGCCACCCCAAGAAGCGCTCGTGAAAAGACTTCCGCTGTGGGATTGGACTCTTGCGAAAGAGTTCTGCTCAGGGATTGGTCGGTTCCGCCAGAGCACGTGGAGGCGTTCTGACCCGCTGTGGAATCCCAAAAGGGTCACAAGCGCGTGCCCCTGAAACCAAAAGCTGGTGTTTAAGAGCTTTTGGGGTTTTATGGACACCAGTACAGTAATCAGATGTTCACATCCCCCCAATAATCAGATATGGTCAAATCCCCCCAATAATCAGACATGGTCAAATCCCCCAATAATCAGACATGGTCAAATCCCCCAATAATCAGACATGGTCAAATCCCCCAATAATCAGACATGGTCAAATCTCCCAATATTAGATATTTTGATGCCGCTCTGCTACACTCAGGGTCGGAGTGGGACTCATTTTCAGCTCTGGAGTTTCATGACTTAGACCGGCCCACTTTAGTTCAGACTGACTATATTACAATAATGTAATTAAAACTTCAGTATATACGTCTGCAGTAGTGCACTGTTATCTACAGCCTTGTAATTCATTGTATTTTTCAAAAATATCATCATTTCCAGTTCGGTGCTGATACAGTAGCCTAAGTGTTGCTTCACAGTGAAGATTTATTAGAGCAGTTAATAACAGTATTCTTTACAACAACACAACGTAATGTTTAACAGTATCCAAATCTATTTTCTGTAAGAATTAGTGTTCATGAATATCCAAACCTTGAAATATCAAATAAATACAAATATAAAAAATAAAAATGTAAAATAAAGTTAAAATAAAACGTATTGCACTTTCTAATGACACTATCATCTCTTTTCCCTTTGCATAAGTCAGGAAACAGCTGCTTTACAGCTTCAGACATCGTCAGCTTACCTGCGTCTTCTACAGCCAGAGCATCAGCCTCTCGCATGATACACCTGGGTCCTGGCTCTGCTTCTGACACAATGAAATTTAAAAAATGGCCATATTTCTCATCACAAAACAATTCTCCCCTTTTTTTTTACAAAGCTTTCTGATCAAGTCAAGTCAGTTTCATTAATGTAGTGCTGCTGACTCATCTGGTATCATTAATTATCTCGGGGCATTTTTCATTGAGCAGGTGTACACAACGCTCTTCATTAATATTAATATTAATTCTTCTTCTTCTAATTCTTATATTCACTCAATGACAGTCCTACCTGCACTTTCTGGTGTGCTGGGCTCATGACTGGTGCTTGGTAACGTTACAGAGCTTGGCTCTTCACTGTTAGCAGCAAACTGGACTAGAGGCTGCTGCTGCTGAAGAGCTGAAGAACTGAAGAGCTGAAGAACTCATCGTCTTCATCTGTACTCTCACTGGTTTTAAGGAAACATGTACTCAGCTGATTAGCCAATCCGGGCCTGGCTACACTCCATTATGCACCGCTATGTATGTTGTTAGGAAAACAAAAAGTTAAAGGTTGGACTGGTCTGCCTCGGCGGTATATCAGTGCTCGTCAATGTCGAAATGTTTAAGATGGCCAATCAAATCAAAGAAGGCGGGGTTTACTGTTCACAGAAACCGGGCAATGCTTCAGTTTTAGTGGTGAAAGAGTGCGAGCTATGATGTAAGCTAAGCAGCTAAAGTTTAATATTTGTCAATTGTTTTTTTATTACATAGGGAACAAAAAAGGACCATCACATCTGTGATCCAAATGCTTTGTTCCCCCAAGTGATCAAGATGTGGCTATGCCCTTGTTAATATCATTTTATCTCCCACTCAGAAGTGGCAGATGTCTCCAGGTGATGACCCTGAGGGTCTCGCTCGACGTCGCCTCAAACACTTTAGGATTAAAGTCGTCCTGGTTTGAGTGGACAGGCGTGGGTGAAGGCGGAGCTGAGTTGAAAAAGCTTTCTCGCTAACAACGCTTCACTATTCACTAGTCATATTCAGCTCGCTAATCTTCTGTCAGGTGTGTTTAGATTGGGCGGGGGTGTGGCATCGCGTATCTCGAACGCTATTGGCTGTTGTGTAAATCAGTCAAGCACTTCAACACTGAATTCATGTTTCAAAAGGAAATACATCAACATACGGAATCACATCACAGCTCTCAAGTCATTTCATAAAGACGTTAGCAAAATGTTTCTTTTTATTCCTAAATGGTTTTTGCAGGTTTTATACAGCGTAAGTTACAGTGTAAAAACTGTCAAAACACCATGAAAGATAAAAGTTAAGAATTGCTTCATGGACTAATGTGAGCCTTTGGGCCTTCCATAAGAGATCTGCTCCACAGTTGGTCAGATTCCCCCAGCGCGTGGTGAAAGAACTCCAGCGCGCTCTGATTGGTTAGGATTTAGCGTTCTGTTCTACGTCACAGGTTCAGCCCCTGACTGGATTTTACAATAGATTTTAGTACGAGTGAAAAAAAAAACACAATAAAAGCATTTTTGTTCATGTCTAAAAACAAAAATATTATTAATGTAACATGAAATGTAGATAATTTTAGAAAGAATAAAATGTTAATTATTAAATATTTGCTTGGTTAAAAAGAACCATAGGGTCATGGCGCATCTGAAAGGCTGCTGATTGGTCATGTTCCCGAAAGAGTTCTGCTCTGTGATTGGTCAGGGTCGAGTATTCCTGTAAGAGTTCTGCTCTGTGATTGGTCAGGGTGGAGTATTCCTGAAATAATTCTGCTCTGTGATTGGTCAGGGTCGAGTATTCCTGAAATAATTCTGCTCTGTGATTGGTCAGGGTCGAGTATTCCAGAAAGAGTTCTGCTCTGTGATTGGTCAGGGTGGAGTATTCCAGAAAGAGTTCTGCTCTGTGATTGGTCAGGGTCGAGTATTCCTGAAAGAGTTCTGCTCTGTGATTGGTCAGTGTTGAGTATTTGAGTAAGTTTAAATAATTTATTTTAAGTGCGTGAAACAGAAGCAAGTGTTATCTCAACCCTTTACTAGTGTTAGCTCAGACCTCTCTAATCGTTACTAATACTAATAAAACCAGCACTTTATTCACGAATATCATTCCGAGAGGACGCTTGACTCATGTGAGTGTCGGACCGGCCAATCAGAACAGGACGAAGTTCACAAGGGCGTGGCTTAGTGTCAAAAGACGGTGGCAAATACAACAACAAAATCCCACTATATTACCAGGACAATACGTTTCTTTATGACACAGAAGCAGTGATGTCATCACACACACACACACACACACACTCACAGTGTTATAATAGAGCACTGTGTTCAGTTTCTTTATTTACAGTAAGTTATTATTCATAAAGTAAATTAACATAAATTCCCACTTCACTCCTCCGCTGTGTTTTGTTATTGAAATAAACTCATGAATATTTATAAATGTTCATTTGCATATAAACAGGACTTATATATATATATATATATATATATGTACTCATTGCTAAGCCATTTCACTTCGTATTTTTCTACAACACCTACAAATTATTTATTATATTTGTATTATTCTTTAATAAGACGTTTATGATTTTTTTTTCTATTTAAATAATTTATAACATATAATAAAAGAATAAAATAAAAATAATTATGCCTGGAGCGATATTATTACAGTAAATCATGTTAAACACTTCACAAGACTAGAGAAACTGGATTATCCAAATATTATTTCAGTCTGTTTCACCATGACGTATCATCTAACTGCTGTTATTCACCTTTTACACCCCCCCCCAGGTTCAGTGTAGAAAAAAAAACTGTGATAAAAAAATAGTTACGTGATAACAGTAGCACAGTAACACACACACACACACACACACACACACACACACACACACTTGCAGTATTGCTGTTTGATAATGACATAAACAGTGTATTAGCCTGATGATGGTGTATTTATAAGGCGAGCTCGCCCCCTGGTGGACGCACACTGAATTACAGCTAAAACAGAGACGCAGTCAGTTCATGAATGAATAAGTGAAGCAGGTTGGATAAAACCTTCACATGGTCAAATTTAGACATTTCTTTACTTTGCACAGTTCTGAAAATTACATGTTTACCTGAAATGAGATCTGGTTCTGTCTCTGTTTTGCACACATGCAACCACTTCTAGCATTTTATAGTGACAACAGAGAATTTTTTTTTATTTTTTATTTTACATTTTCATTCCACTGAATGACTCAGTGCTTACTCTGAGGTGCCAAATGTCAAAAGTTTAATTCTCTTTTCTATCAGAACATTCAGGCCATTCTGATACACCTACATAGTGATTCATGTGAAAATGACAAGTTTCGGTTTCAGTGCCCTTGTCAGAAAAAAAAAAATCCTAAAGGATTCCCATAAGAAACTTGTACAGGATTCTATTTAGAGTTTCTATCATATTTTGGATTCCTGTAAGATTCCTATTGGAACTGTCTTACAGGACAAAACATAAATATCCTGTAGGACCACTTCTACAGGACTTTCACTGGGATCCATTTGGGTTCTGATTCAGGTCTATACGGGAATTCAGTGTGTTATTTTTAAGAATCCTAAAGACGCACTTTTCCAACACCGTCTGTAACTTCCAATAAAATACAAGTGGAGTTCCAATAACATTCTAAAAATCAAATAAGCTCCTACAGGATAAGCTGAAATTCCAATAGTCCAATGTAAAATATAAATCTGAATTCTAATTCTCGAATCTGATTGGTCAGAAGAACAGCTCAGTTAGTAGTTCCAGCTGTAACATGAACATTAAGTTTATATTACTGTGCTTGTTCGAATACATTATCGTTTCTATAGTAACAGCTTGTACGGATTACGCTCCACATGAACAGATTAAAAAACGAGTGTAATTATTGATACGGTGAAGTTTTCAGTAAGCAGTTGAATATAAAAGTTAAATATAGAAGTTAAATGTTTCATTCATACGCTAATTGCGCCTGCTCCCTCATAGTTTTGCGTCATTGCATCAGACTGCTTTTAAATTTGACCTTTGTTTGCCATAACGTGTGTTTGCAGAAACTGATTTGATTTAATTCCAGTAATTTGCTTTAAAACACGATCTTGAGACTAAAACTCGTGCACTTGGCACATTTACACTGAAACTTAAAACTGTTATTGGACATGAAGTCCCTATCGAAATGCATCAGAACTGCCTCAAACGTTCAGAAAAGTCTAATGTTATTGATGATTTTGAAAGATGAGAAGGCCAATCTTCTCCCACTCCTTTACCTCCAGGACAGTAAAGCATGGAGTTTTTTTTTTCTCTTCGCCTCATGAGCACTCGTTCTCCAGTGGTATGTCCAAGCAGTCGCTGGCCTTCTTGCTTTCCTGTGTGACTTTTCTCTCTCCGGCTCTCTCGTCTTCTCTCGTTCCTCTCAGAGTTTGAGGAAAACCAAATGCTCAGTGCTTTTCTTCAGCACCTCCTGCAAAGCCTGCACTTGAATTTCCTTCTTAGATTTCTTCCTCTTCCACATTCGAATTCTTTCTCCATATCTTCTTTACCATCCCTAAAAATGACTTCCATCTTCTCAGACTTGACCATTTCTTCTACAGAATCATTCGAGTGTACGTGTCTAAAGGAGATCAGTAACAGTGAGTGTATGAGGTTTCTGTCACCTTTCGTCACTTTCTGATTATCGTTCTGTTACACCTGAACACCTGAACACCTGCACACCTGCTCATTCATGTAAATCATGCAGATACGACCAGCAGCTTCAGGTAACGTTCACATCAACCATCAGAACGAGGAAAAAATGTGATCTCAGTGATTTTGACCGTGGCATGATTGTTGGTGCCGGATGGGCTGATGTTTGAGTATTTCTATAACTGCTGATCTCCTGGGATTTTCACACACAACACAAAGAAACCAACATCCAGTGAGCATCAGTTCTGTGGACGTAAACATCTCGTTGACGAGAGAGGCCGATGGAGAATGAACAGACGGGTTCGAGCTGACAGAAAGGCTACAGTAGCTCAGATAACCACTCTGTACAACTGTGGTGAGCAGAAAAGCATCTCAGAATGCACAACACGTCGAACCTTGAGGTGGATGGGCTACAACAGCAGAAGATCACGTTCAAGCTCCTGTCAGCCAAGAACAGAAAGCTGAGGCTGCAGTGGGCACAGGCTCACCACAACTGGAGAGCTGAAGACTGGAGTAACGTAGCCTGGTCTGATGAACCTGGATTTCTGCTGAGATCTTCACAGATGGTCGGGTCAGAATTCAGCACCTGCAGCATGACCCCATGGACCCAGCCTGCCTTGTATCTGCAGTTCAGGCTGGTGGAGGTAGTGTAACGGTGTGGGGAAGTTACCCATCTTCTAATGGCTTCTTCCAGCATGATAATGCACCATGTCACGAAGCACATTCATTTTTTATTTTTAATATCAACACAACTAAAAAGCAAACATCTTGTTTATAGTTTCATTTAATTTTTATTTCATTTTTCTAAAATGATTTTAATTTGTATTTTTATTTATTTTATTCCAATTTTGAGTAATTTTATCTCCTTATGCTTATTTTTGCACTTACATTTAACTTTATCTATTATTTTAACATTGTGCATTCTATTACATGTGTTAAGAACCTGGAGACGAGTGTGTGTGTGTGTGTGTGTGTGTGTATGTAGACCTGAGATCTTAGATTAAATGAGATTTATAAAGCTAACTGCCAGTGCTGTAAAACACACACACACACACACACACACACACACACAGCTGAACACATCACACATCATGAGAAGGCATCATCACAACAAATGGACGATGAATACAGAAAAACCTCTTTTCATCAGTCATTAGAGCTTCAGTGGAGCTTCAGTGGAGCTTCAGTGGAGCTTCGATAGAGCTTCAGTTGAGCTTCAATAGAGCTTCGTTAGAGCTTCAGTGGAGCTTCGATAGAGCTTCAGTGGAGCTTCAACAGAGCTTCATTAGAGCTTCAATAGAGCTTCAGTGGAGCTTCAATAGAGCTTCAGTTGAGCTTCATTAGAGCTTCAGTGGAGCTTCGATAGAGCTTCAGTTGAGCTTCAATAGAGCTTCATTAGAGCTTCAGTGGAGCTTCAATAGAGCTTCATTAGAGCTTCAGTGGAGCTTCAATAGAGCTTCAGTGGAGCTTCAATAGAGCTTCATTAGAGCTTCGATAGAGCTTCATTACAGCTTCATTAGACTCCATCGAGCTTCATTACAGCTTCAATAGAGCTTCAACCGAGCCTTAATATGGCTTCAGTAGAGCTTCATTATAGCATCATTACAGCTTCAATAGAGCTTCATTATAGCATCATTACAGCTTCAATAGAGCTTCATTATAGCTTCATTAAAGCTTCAGTAGAGCTTCAGTGGAGCTTCGATAGAGCTTCATTATAGCTTCATTAAAGTTCAATAGAGCTTCATTATAGGTTCAGTGGAGCTTTGATAGAGCTTCATTACAGCTTCAATATGGCTTCATTTGAGCTTCATTAAAGCTTGAGTATAACTTAA
>CM075005.1:596902-601902 GCA_037576675.1 Pangasius sanitwongsei | reverse complement strand
CTGTGTTATAACACACACACACACAGACGCACACACACACAGACGCACACACACACAGACGCACACACACACAGACGCACACACACACAGACGCACACACGGTCAGTACCTTTGAGCTCTACCGCTCTACAGCTCAGCTCAGTAAAAATACAATGTCTGTCCATCTGTCCATCTATCTGTCTGTTCATCCATTCATCACTGAGACATAATCATAATCTGGATAATTACATGTCAGTGAAAGTGACTCTGAGTCGAGTCGGGAGTCAGTACATTAATGTGAATCTACTTCCGAGTCTCAGACTCATCCCCCATTTCTGCGACTGTGAATGAACGATATGAAAATCGTTAATAAATAAATAAATATGAAACGAGGGTACTTCTCCACCGAGAGTACACGAGGGATGAGTAATCCAGTAGTGGCACTGACCCTCGAGCTCCTTGACCAGTTTGGTGAACTCGTGGTCGAACAGCATGTGCTCCGGCGTGGAGAAGGCAGGCTGAGGTTTCTGAGCGGCGCGCGAGTACAGCTCATGTTTGGTGATGAAGCCGAGCTTTTCCACAAAGTTCTCTTTCCCGATTCTCTTCTCAATCAGCTGCTTCAGCTTCTCTCTGAAAACACACACACAGACGAGTGAAATTACACTAACGTCTCTGTAATTCACTGAAACGGCGCACATGATGGGATTTTATTCCTGTCTGAGCGTCAATAAGCTGCATGTAAACGGAGTTATCGCTGGTTCCTAAGGTCAGAGTCTAGAAGGAGCTGAGAGAGCTGAGAGAGGGCGAGACAGGGTGAGAGAGAGGCGAGAGAGAGGCGAGAGAAGGCGAGAGAGAGGGTGAGAGGGTGAGAGAGAGGGTGAGAGGGTGAGAGAGGGTGAGAGAGAGGGTGAGAGAGGGTGAGAGAGGTGACAGAGGGTGAGAGAGAGGGTGAGAGAGGGTGAGAGAGGGTGAGAGAGGGTGAGAGAGGGTGAGAAACATGGAGTCGTACTTGGTGTAGTTCTCCAGCGAGTTGTCGTTGTAGTAGATGCAGATTCCCAGCAGAAGAGCACACAGACCCTGTACCAGCCTCTCATCCTCACCCAGGTTCTCCGAGATCTGAGCCGTCAGCTACACACACAGTTAAGGAAACACACACACACAGACACACACAGACACACACAGACACAGATACACACACATACACAGATACACACACACACACACAAAAAGGATACAAAGGGCACGTTTTCCTGGTTGTGGAGGAAGTGTGTGACGGCGATGGGGCAGTTACTGATCCACGTGCACAGCAGCATGAGGAGACCTACCCTCGTCTGCACCTTACTGCCCTACACACACACACACACACACACACACACACACACACACACACACACACGGAAATCTGTTATACACCACATCATGTTTTTAAGCAATTTCCATGTGTTTCTGGAATTCTGGTTTTACTGTCGAAATGCAGTCAGAGAAAAAAAACTCAAACTCGATCATGACGCGTTTTTGAAATCCGTATAAAAACATTCTGTTTAGAGAAATACACCGATTTGTTGAGGAGACCATGTCTGATCTCAGCAACGTCTCCTGTGTAAGTTCTCCTGAAGCCTACAGTGACACTGACTCATTCCTCATCCGGCACCGTGTTCACGAGGCACTGGTGTTGCTCCAGGTGTGTCTGTGTGTGTGGGTGTGGCCTGTTCACGTCGTCGTTGTTTTTTTTTGCGTACCAGGTAGAACGTTTCTCAAACAGAGAGTGAAGGATCACACAATCAAAACATCAAAACCTCAAATTAGTAAAACACGGAGTGTTACTGAGTTATTTTACAGACTACGGGAGCAAACGTTACAACATGAGGTTAGGACCCGCATGCGCTCAGCGCTGTTGCTGAGTTCTGCACTCTGATTGGTCAGAAGGTGTTGATTAGTTCTCTATAACAGCAGCTCTGACAGTAGCGCAGGTTTATATTAGTGCACTCGTTCTGATATGCTATCGTTTCTATAGCAACAGCTCACACACGGGCACGTGTACACCTTCAGGACAGAGGAGTTTACGCTTCTCTGCGGTTTCTCGGTAACATGACAAGCTGCGTTTTTTTTTTTTTTGTCTTATTAACTTCAAGAGAGAGAAAAAAAGAGGCTGGAGAGGGAACGACTGTTTATAGCTGCTATGACACGTTCTACATAATTAAAGGTAACTATAAATGGATAAAAAGTATGACATGACATGACATACTTAGCCTTTAGAGAAATACTGCTCTCTCATTTATGAACAGACTTTAATCCTTGACCTATTTTTGAGATTTTTTTTCTCTCTAACTTTCTAACTCTAACACACAGGACAGATTATGCTCTGTCATTAGTAAAAGAAAAAAAAAACATAATTATTAACATTTATAAAAGATTTTAAATAATATGGTCCTGAAATGTGTGTGTTTTCCAAGTCCTGATTTCTGGTATGGTTCTATACTGTGATGTCAGAACACAAATATATTTCTGTTAATTTTTTAAAAACTAATCTAGCTTAGCTTACAGCGTTGTTAGCGATGCTACACTACGTATATAGGACGTTAAGCTAAACACTGAGACACTGTATGCAGTTTATGATTATGTCATAAGATGGCTGTCCATGTTATTTTAAAAAATTATTATATAAACAAAGTTTAAAAATTAAATTAAAAATACCTTGATCTTCACCTGTTCAGACTCGGCCTTCAGTGGTGAAGAAGTAAAACCAAACAAAAATAGAAAACAATCACACACATTAGTTTTCTCTGGTTAGAGAGAGAGAGAGGAGGTAACACATTTGCCACCTGCTGCACTGCCACCTACAGGACAGGAGGTGAGGGACAGTACTGACTCCACCCCGTGTTCTAATCCTGCTTACATCATCACGCCCTCAAACAGGAGTCAAACAGGTGCTAACTCTTGCTTTTCACACAGCAAGAACATGTTATCATTTTCCTGTTAATCCCCATGCAACCCTCTTCTAACACCCATCCAGTCCTCGTCTAACACTCGTCCAACCTTCATCTAACACCCAACAAACGCTTGTCTAACATCCGTCCAACCCTCGTACGACACGTGTCAAAAACCCGACAAACCCTCATCCAACACCCGACACACCCTCGTCTAACATCCGTACAACCTTCATCTCACACCCGTCCAACCCTCGTCTAACACCCATCCAACCCTTGTCTAACACCCATCCAACCCTCGTCTAACACCCATACAACCCTCGTCTAACACCCATACAAACTTCATCCTGTATCCATCCAACCCTTGTCTAACTCCTGTCCAACCCTCAAATAACACCCGTACAACCCTCGTCTAACACCTGTCCCACAATGACCCTCGTCTAACACCTGTCCCACAGTGACCCTCGTCTAACACCTGTCCCACAGTGACCCTCGTCTAACACCTGTCCCACAGTGACCCTCGTCTAACACCTGTCCCACAGTGACCCTCGTCTAACACCTGTCCCACAGTGACCCTCGTCTTATGCCTGTCCCACAGTGACCCTCGTCTTATGCCTGTCCCACAGTGACCCTCGTCTTATGCCTGTCCCGTATGATGCCCATATAATCCCCGTCTGGCCCGGAGCTTGATGAACTGCAGTCTGAACATTATCTAACACCCCTCTTACCCACTTCGAACTCTCGTCGGATGTCTGTCCAAATTTTGTCGAACATCCATCTGACTCTCGGTAACAAACTGTCTGACTGACCCTCGTCTGATGCCTGTCTAATCCTCACCTAAAACCTGTCTGATTCCGCGAACATGGAATTAAAGGTGACTATTTAAACAGGATTAGAACACAGCACTGCAGCACAACGACCGGATCTACCATAAAGCCCCAAAGACTACAGCAAGGGGTCAAAGGTCAGCGCCAGGGTCAGAAACGGAAGCGCAAACTGCAGACTGTGTAACGCAAGGAAAGCGCAAGCACCCCGACATGGTAAACACCTGAGGGGCTCCCTGCTAACACTAAGCCACACCATCACAACACACACACACACACACACACGCTTACCTTCCGGCTGATCTTATCACCCTGTAAAATCACAATGCAACACAATTTACACTTAGGCACTCACTCTCTCTCTCGTACACTCACACACACATACACACGCAGCTCCAACCAACAGTATGGTGTGTGGCTCCAGCGTGTGTGTGTGTGTGTGTGTGTGTGTGTGTGTGTGAGTACCTGGGACAGGATGTTGGTGCACTGCTGCAGTAGAGAGATGGGAGGTTTCCCCAGACTGGTGGCCAGCTGAACTCTCAGCAGCTGCTCCTTCTGGTTGGAGTTATCATGCAGAGCGTGCGCTAATGCTACCGACGCACACCAGTTAGAGAGCGAGTCCGCCGAGAACAGACCTCCACACAGCAACTGACCGGCCGAGATCGACTGAGCTACACACACACACACACACACACACACACAGAGCAAAGGACAGAAATTATAACAATGGTTCTGTGTTTAACTCTAATGAGCTGTTATAGAGTAAATAGTGTCTATGACACTATTTGTGGTGACACTGTGTGTGTGTGTGTGTGTGTGTGTGTGTGAGTGTGAGTGTGTGTGTGAGTGAGAGTGAGAGTGTGAGTGTGAGTGTGTGTGTGAGTGTGAGTGTACCGTCTATAGTAGAGGGCAGCAGAGTGGATACGATCTCAGCCTGTCCTTTGTGGTTCTTGTAGAGGAAACACTGAAAGCAGTAGAGCACGGCGCAGCGCAGGACGAAGGGCTGGCGCTCGTTCACCATCGACATCAACAACACCACGATCGCAGGCCTGTAACACACACACACACACACACACAGAGTTACATCACTAGGAGTGTGTGTCTCTTTTCCTTCACTGAGACTTAGTCTCAAAGGCCACACTGCATTTATTATGAGACCACACCTTCTTCACTCTAGGGCCTTTCGCACCGCGGGAACCTTTTCATAGAACCTGAACTAAATGTGGAACTACCCACTTTTTGGCGTTTTCGCACCTCCGGAACTGGGTGT
>CM075005.1:583771-589657 GCA_037576675.1 Pangasius sanitwongsei | reverse complement strand
CTGGGACAGATGTGGTGAGACAGAGAGGCAGTCTGGGACAGATGTGGTGAGACAGAGAGGCAGTCTGGGACAGATGTTGTGAGACAGAGAGGCAGTCTGGGACAGATGTTGTGAGACAGAGAGGCAGTCTGGGACAGATGTGGTGAGACAGAGAGGCAGTCTGGGACAGATGTGGTGAGACAGAGAGGCAGTCTGGGACAGATGTGGTGAGACAGACAGGCAGTCTGGGACAGATGTGGTGAGACAGACAGGCAGTCTGGGACAGATGTGACAGACGGTCAGTAGCGTGGACCTTGGAGAGGGACTTGAGTGCGCGGACGGCGTCTCTGCGGTCCTCCAGCAGCGTGGACGAGGCCACACGGTCACACAGCTTCTGGATCTGCACACAGAATAAACACAAACATTAGCATTAACACAGTGACGAGTCTCAGGAGGAAGTTTTACCACGAGCTCACACTGAAATTCCTCACTATTCAAACACTGAGTGACTCACACTCGTACAGGACGAGAAATGACCCCGGGGTCAGGGGTCATTGGGTCAGGGGTCATTGGGTCAGGGGGCGTGGCACTGCTGCCAAACACACAACTCTGAACTGTGAACTGATATGTGAACTGTTTAACGTTTAATAATTAGTGAAATAATTAGTGAAACTAGTCGACACTCACTAGTGCGCACTACATAGGGTGTAAAAGTAGGCTCCTACACTCCATCTAGGGTATATTTCAGTTCCTTGGTGCACTACATAGAGTGTACAACAAGTGCACTAGTTTAAGTTGAAGCTCACTAGTGTGCACTACATAGGGTATAAAATAAGTGCACTACTTGAAGCTCACTAGTGTGCATAAGGTATATTAGGGTACATTAGGCTCCTAAGCCCTATGTAGTGCCCTAGAGAGAGATCAGTGCTCCCTACATAGGGAGAACAGCTGTATCTGTGTAGTGTCTGCGGTGTGAAGCCGAACCGAATGCCACCTCGCTCCCTCTGTAGTGCACTTCATGTCCTGCAGAGAGAGATTTAGGACGCAGCCGGTCCACGCAGCTCGGTGTAGCTAAGCTAACAGTGCTCCTGGCGCAGGGTAGCTGATTAACACCGCGGGTATAAGGACGGCGGAGAGGGTGTAGTGAGGGTGTAGCGCTGGACTGCACTCCAGCAGCCATGTTTTATTTCAGAGCGGAGAATAAAGTGAAAGTAAACTTACAGTCTCCCCTCCAGAGGGCTGCGCCCCGGCGCTCTGTCCTCCCATCACACCCCTGAAGAAGTTCATCCTTCAGCTCAACGCGTTAACAAACTTCTGCAGCGCTTTATTTCCTCACAATCACAGCGCGGTGCGGTGTTTTCTCTCCGAAACCTGCCCCCCCACCCGTTTTCCTCCACCGACCGACCCCGGAAGTGCTCGCGCAGCCTCGTGCGCATGCGCGAAGACGTGGCGATACGTGGCTTAACAGCCTCCTACCTGTATTCTGATAAGTCCCGCCCCCTCTCCCCGAGCCTGCGCTGGGATTGGTCACTGTGTCTTCGCGTTCTCGGCTACGATTGGCTGGTTGTTTGTCCTCCTCACGAGCGCCGGTTACACCAGCAAACGACTAATAAATTAATAAATATATTATTAATCAGGATTTTTAATCAAGGGAATCTATTTACACAAATCTTCAAATACTGTGGTTTTAGTCAAGATTTTCGTGATGGTAATTTTCAGACACGAGATTACGTTTTTTAGTAGCTTTTAGCAACGTGCTAACTCGCTACAATTTAATTTTGTTAAGTCATTTATACAATTTTAATTATTTTCTCTAAACAGGTTTAAAACTGACATCAAGGTTGTCCAATCAGAGGACTGCTCGCGTGTTCGCGTGTGTGACGTCCTAGCCAATCCTCGAGCAGGAGGCGGGGTTTGTCGGAATGTGGGTGGGAATAAAAGTTGGAAACAAAAACGTCTTAAAGAGACAGACGCACATTAAAGCACATAGACAGGATTTGTTTATTTTTATTAAATTAGAGGTCCAAGCACCGAAAATACCTTTTGGACCTTTTAGCCACGCCCACTCAAATTTATGATAATTTGCATAACCTAATTTTGTGAACTAGTCCTGAGATTTTTTTTCACTATTTCGACAGATTCCTGACCTGGAAATAGAGATGCTCCTGAGCGCTCATCTAGAAAAAAATAGTTGTACGAAACTCCTCAAACCTCAAATATTAATTACGAACTAATATACTAACTAACTAAGTAAAGAAGTAAGGAAGTAATTTCCACTACAAAGTACAAACACTATAAATGTACAGAGAACCGCATCCAGAACATTCTCCAAAAATTCTCGCCACTGAAGCCTCTACTTCCAGTTCACCCTTGTCACTTTAGCCTGAGGCTCCAATTATTTTATGGCTAATTTTTTCTATTGGTTAGTAATATTCAGGAAAACACTTATCATTCAATCAGATATTTAAAAAGAATGGTAAGTAACACAAAAACATTATTAAACACCAACACACCATCTCCTCCTCAGGGGAAATCTGAGGTAAAAAAAAACGAGTGATTCCACTCTGTCTTCTGCTCTTTAGCCGCTCGGACCTGATTATCACCTGGCACTGTACAGCTTGAGTTGTAGTCACTTGTTGTGTTTCACGGGGGAAATTTCTGTTAGAAGACACTATTTAAAAACTGTGCGACTGGGTCTCTGTTACCAAGGCAACAATGATGTTGACGTGAAGTCTTACGCTGCACATGCCGGTCATTCTCTGCTCCATAACACTTGTTTGTGCAATGGCTCTGATTGATTTTTCTCTCTTTTCTCAGCTTCAGAATGCGTGCTTTTCTCCTAAAGACATCTCTCTGGTCTTCATATTGGTTTATCCTTTTTAACAGTAAACGCAGTCTCCACAGGTGAAACCCAGGGTTTAAACCAAGACTAGACATTCAGAGCTATTAATTGTTTAAACAATCAATCTAACAGAGCTCACCTGGGCAACAAGAAACACCTGTCAGTCACATGTTCCTGTATTTTTATCACTTCATACAGTGAGTTCATACAAAAGGTGCCATGTTCTGAGGCGTTTAACACATTGAGATGTAAATATCAGGCAATGAAAGCTGAAATTCTGATCCATCATTTCATGTTCATTTTTTAATCTCAAACCCAAATGTCTTCAGTGTAAAGCAAAAAAAAAAAAAAAGAACTGGCCTTGCTGTTCTAGTTCTTTCAGAGGGGACTGTATTTGTGTTACTTATTTTAACAGAAAATAAAAATATTTATTTATTATTATTATTATTATTATTATTATTATTATTATTATTTGTCTGTTAAAGGAGTTGTGTAACAGCATTTACAGTCCGTCCTTTAAAAAGAACACTTCTAAACTTTTAAAGTTTTCCAACATCAAATGATTTGCTGATTTTATTGAAAAATAATTTCAAATGTCAAAAGTTAATTATTAATTTAAAAATAATTAATTTTTTTTCCTGAAATATCATCGCTAAAGACTTTGTTTCCATCCGGGTTTTTAAACCGTGCGGACCGAGAGTTTTTGTTTAAATCACACCCGTATTTTGACAAAATCCCGCCTCTTGAGCACGCGCCTTTTTCTGATTGGACGACCTTGGGTGGCCATCAAGCGCTAGCGAATGCTCGCGCGCGGGAGGCGGGAAATGAGGAGCCAATCACAGACGAGCAGAGTCTGAGTATGGGTGGGAAACAAAAAAAAAAAAAAAAAAAAACGCCTCGCTGAGAGGAAGAGAAAGAGACAACTAGCTGATGTTTTATCTGAGGTAATATTTTTAAATGTTATTTTTGGTGAATATATTGATCCATGTGAGAAGGTTTGTTATAAATGAAGTTAAAGTAAGAATGGAAAAGAGAAAAGTGACAGTTACACTTTGTTAGCTAGCTGGATGAGGTAAGCTAGCTAGCTAGCTAGTTTGTTTCCTGATAAATGGAATTAGCTAGCTAGTTTTAGACGATGATTTATGTTTAAAATAAGCTGGTTATATTAATATCTACTTACATCCTGAGGTAATAAAGTGTTCTTATATTAAACCAAATCAGTTTGACTAAATAACATGAAGCTAAATCATGGCTGTCAGTCAGGGAGTTGGTGATTAGCATTGATTAGCATTGGTTTAATGGTGTTAATGAGGTTTCTTCTCCACAGTCATGGCTGGAACTGTGAGTTTGGAGCTGGACCCTGTTTTCCTGAAGGGTTTGGGGTACCTCCACTCCAAGAGCAAAGACTCTGCGGAGAAGCTGAAGGCTCTGCTGGATGAGTCTCTGTCCAGAGGAAGTGATTCAGCGTATCGTACCTCACTGAAGGTCATCAACCTCAGCGTGATGTTCCTCACACCACAGTAGTGTAGTAATGACCGTTCATATCTCACACATCTTCATCTTCTTCTTCTCCTGTCATGCAGGAAGCCGAGCTTTCCAAAGTGTCAGTACCCAAACTGACCAAGCAGGACTCCAAATCAGCGTCTGGCTCATCTTCATCATCGTCGTCGTCATCTTCGTCATCATCGTCATCTTCGTCATCTTCGTCATCGTCCAGTGGTAAATCCAGCAGCTCGGAGAAAAGCAAGAAGGAAGCAGAGAAAAGACCTGCTGAGAAGGTGCTCAAGAACAGTCGGTTTTATTTAATTTAACGTAATAATCCCTCACTTATTTCAGCGTTATTGGGATTTTTGACTTCCGCGTATCCAGTTTTCACTTTTGGTGCAACCAAGTTTAGTACGTTTTGAGAATTTTGCTCTTCTGAGGTGATCTTGAGTAAGCTAGCTGACTCGTCAAGAATAAACAGTAAGCGTAAAAGACAGTTACGGCGTCTAAAGCCTGGATTATACTTGCTTTTACTTACGCATTTTCAAGATGGCGGTCGCGTGGCGCGTGACTTCTTCACGTCCTCAGAAACGACCTCTACGCATCCACGTGGTCTAACACCACCACCATCATCATCATCATCATACACACGTACGTGTGAACGGAAAACGCCGTTCAGCCGCAGCGATATCTGATGTCTAGCTCACCCAGAAATCCGAAATCTGCTGAGATCTCGCGGAGATCTTCGTGGATCCAGGAGCAGATCGTATTCCGTCTCCACGACACAAGAGTGAAATGAAACTAAGTTAAAGAGCACAGAGAAGCAACTTTCATGATAAACCGAGTCGTAGCGTGTTTTCGTAACACGAACAGCAGACACACGCAGGTTGAGTTCAGAAGCGTGTGTTTTTACAGTTTACGCAAAAAACAGTGAAAAGAGTTTTAGAATTTCTTTATCTTTTGAAAAAAGTGTCTTTTCGGTAACACAAACGGGAGTGAGACATGTGGGCGGGGCTTATATATGTATATGTATGTATATGTATGTTAAAATGAGCTGGGTGGGGATGATTGGTGGCGTTGGTTGATGTAGTAAATTCCCCTGTCGAAGAGAAGACCTCACCTTGCTGCGTGTTCAGGTAAACGTTAACCTTCGGAGTGGTTTGTTCTGTTTCCTGTGCAGGTGAGGTCAGAGTGCGGAGATGCGGGCGATCCGCCCAAAAAGCCGCGTCTGGATAAAGCGGAAAATCGTTCGTCGCCCATCGCCTTCCAGACCAAAGACATTCCCATGGGAGACTTCAGCTACAGCGACGAGACCAACGCTGACGACTTCGCCATGGAGATGGGATTAGTGTGCGTCGTGTGCAGGTGCGTCGCTTTCACCTCGCTGTAGCGTAACGCCTCAGATCCCTCCGTACATCCAGTACAATTGAGACGTAATGCTAGCATCGTCCTAGCGTCGCGTTCTCGATGTTCTTGATCTGTAACGCCGGCATCTCTCTCGTTCATGACAGACAGATGACGGTGACTTCAGGGAATCAGCTGGTGGAGTGTCAGGAGTGTCACAACCTGTACCATCAGGA
>CM075005.1:573771-578771 GCA_037576675.1 Pangasius sanitwongsei | reverse complement strand
GAATTTAATTGGATGAACACCAGACGAGTACGAGAGGAGTGTTTTTAAAATTAAAACGAGAACATCTTTATTGGTGTTCGTGACACTAAGGGACAGGGACAAGCCCGGTACTGAAACCCGTAACTCACATGCTGCTCCTCGTCCTCTGTGCTCGGTGTCTCCCCCTGCTGGCTGGACGGAGTGGACGGACTGTAGCTGGAGTGACTGCCCCTCCTGCTGCCTGACACGAACAGACTCAGATTGTCGAAATCATCAGAGCGCTCGTGGTGAACGTCTCGCTGAGGGTTATACGGCTTCAGGAAGGTGGAGTACACGTAGCCCTGCGTGCCTACACACACATACACACACATATACACACACACACACACACACACGTTAATTAGACTTTATCTTTTATCTTTATCCGAATTTAGGTTTTCTCACAGCAAAAATCCTCACTCATACTGTATGTTCACAGCCTCCTTTGACCCCTATGGCTCTCCATACCCTACACCTGACCCCATTCGTCTTCCACTTTACTTACAGCTTCCTCTTCTTTTACTGTTTCCTGCTCAGCCTTGGCAGTATTTATGGAAGTGTGCAGGAAGGAAAGCAGGACATGGAATCGCTACACTTTTAGACATACTAGCAAGCAATAGTGACAAAAACAAGGAGGCGGGGCCTAAAGCACCTGATCCAGGGTTGAAGGCAGATATAAATTTGCTAAAGCTAGGCGTTCTGTGAAGGGATGATTAGAAGGTGGGTGTGTTTAATAAAAATCACAAAGGCTTCACACACACACACACACACACATGCATGCAGACTCACTCCCGGTGTCGACGAGCCAGCGGGTGGCGCTGCCGAACGGGTCGTGGTCCTCCAGTAAGGCCACCAGTTCGCCCTGCAGGAGCGTGACATCCTGATCCTGAGTGGCGTTACACTTCCTCTTCAGCTCGTACAGACAGTTAGAAGGATACTGAGAGATCAGCCTGGACCTCTCACACTCCGTCTGGGGCTGCACACACTCCACTGCCTGATAACACACACACACACACCAGTTTAGAGCCCTGTGAACACCTGTACTCGGCAAAAGCGCCATTATGCTAATGCACTGTTAGGATAAGAGTATACCCAGGTACTGTAGTGTACGTACAGTGTAAAAATGAAGTGTACAGCACATGATTTAAGACACAGCCCTGAATCTTACCATGTTTTTCCTCTCTCGTTTCTCAAAGCTGACTTTTCTCTCCATCAGTCTCTGGGAGTTTTCTCTGAAGAACGTCAGGTTGCTGATCTCCTCCATGATGCTGTTCTGCACCTCGCTGATGTTCGACAGCGGAGCCTAAACACAACATCCACAGCAAATAATGTGTGCCTTACTGAGTTACTGTTACCACCTTAACGGGTTTTATTTGTCAGTGAAACTAGTTAGTTCCTGTTGTCACTTGCGTTATAGCAGCTATAAACAGTCGTTCCCTCACCAGCCTCTTTTTTTTCTCTCTCTTCAAGTCAGTAAGTTAAAAAAACGCAGAAACCGAGAAACCGCAAAGAAGCGTAAACTCCTCTGTCCTGAAGATGTCAGAAAATTTAAAGTCACAGCTTCAACTCTGAATGTTACAGAGCACTGACACTGGAGACTCCTTCCGTAAATGTTAAATAAATAAATGTTTCCTTATAGAAAACTTCACCATATCGATGTTTACACAGACTTTTAAATCTGTTTAAATGACACGTCAGCTGAACAAGTCCCTGTGAATGAACTGTTGCTATAGAAATGATAACGTATTAGAACGAACGCATTAATATAAACCTGTGATTTGCAGCTGCGCTACTGCCAGAGCTGCTGTTATAGAAAATTAATCAACCTTCTGACCAATCAGGATCCATGACTTAGCAGTGATGTGAGATAATCTACAATAAATTTTAAAAAATCTGACGTTCCGCATCATATTTTAGCCAGTAACACCTGATACTGAATCATTACTCTCCTCTTAGCCAATCAGAACCCGCATGATGGGAGTGTGAGCCTTACGGGAAGTTGGTGTACGGGCGGTCTGGCCCCCTCGGTCAGTTCCCTGAGCAGCTTGATGACACTGAGCAGGCAGTTGGTGAGGATGGTCTGGGCGGCGTGGTTGAAGCGCTGCAGGTCGACGGTGAGCTGAGCGTTTAGCGCCTGGTAGTCACGCTGAGCCTGAAGCTGCTCCTCGCTGCCTGAGGAACACGAGTCCAGCAGCTTATCGTAACGCTTCTGGATCAGCTTTTGAGGGGACGAGAACATGGCCTGTAGAGAGGACAAAGGGGACAGCACCGACCTCTCCAACCGCTCCACCTGAGAGGTGGAGAACATGCCCATGTTAATGTCTGAGGTTCAACATTAAAGCTTTGACCTTTGGCTTTAACGTTAGCATTAGCTCTTCTCACCAGGCATTTATAGGGATCGTGACCATTCCTCCTGTGCTGAAAACCATTGGTGTCGATTTTATCAGGATCCTTCATGATGGCCTCTAAATCCTCCACATCCTGCACCGCCAACGCGATCATGTCCTGTCATACCACCAAAACAGATAAAACAGCCAGATAAACAAAAACACTCTGTGACCTACAATTAAACAGATAGAATTGTAAGTGATTTATATTCACAGGTGTATATTAATGCACTCGTTCTAATACATTATCGTTTCTATAGCAACAGCTCATTCACAGGGCCTTTGTATTACGGCGGACGCTCCACATAAACGTAACTGTAACTATAAACGAATAAAAAATATGACAACATTTTTAATAAATGAATATTTGTAAATGTTGGTAAATTACTGTGGTATAAGAGGAATAAAACATGCGCTGTTACAGGAAATTTTGGTGATAACCACCTCGTCACTCGTTAATAATGATAATCCCTGAGGAAGTGTGTGTGGGAACCTGTGCGTGGAGCAGATAGACGTTGAGGTTTTTGATCAGCTGTCTGACGGCTTTCTCCAGATTACGGAAGAGTTTCTCCTCTCGGTCGAAGGCTTCATCACGCACCTGAGAGAGAGAGAGAGAGAGAGAGAACAGTTCTCATACCAGGTTCTACACTATTCCTCATATCACATATACAGCCTCTACACTCTGTAGTACAGTGTAGTGTAGTATAGTGTAGTATAGTGTATTGTAGTACAAGGTAGTATAGTAATGTGTAGTGTAGTATAGTACAGTGTAGTATAGTATAGTTTGGTGCAGTGTAATGTAGCGTAGTAGAGTGTAATATAAAGTAGTATAGCACAGTGTAGTATAGTGTAGGGTAATATAGTACAGTGGAGTATAGTGTAGTGTAGTATAGTGTAGTACAGTGTAATGTAGTGTATTATAGTGTAGCGTAATATAGTACAGTGGAGTATAGTGTAGTGTAGTATAGTGTAGTGCAGTGTAATGTAGTGTAGTATAGTGTAGCGTAATATAGTACAGTGTAGTATAGTGTAGTGTAATGTAGTGTAGTATATTATTGTATAGGGTAGTACTGTAGTAGAGTGTAGTGTAGTACAGTGTAGTATAGTATGGTATAGTACAGTGTAGTAGAGTGTAGTGTAGTGTAATGCAGTGTAGTATAGTGTAGTGCAGTGTAATGCAGTGTAGTATAGTGTAGCGTAATATAGTACAGTGGAGTATAGTGTAGTGTAGTATATTATTGTATAGTGTAGTACTGTAGTAGAGTGTAGTGTAGTATAGTGTAGTATAGTATGGTATAGTATAGTACAGTGTAGTACAGTGTAGTAGAGTGTAGTGTAATGCAGTGTAGTATATTATTGTATAGTGTAGTACTGTAGTATAGTGTAGTATAGTACAGTGTAGTATAGTATGGTATAGTATAGTATAGTGTAGTGCAGTAGAATGTAGTGTAGTATATTATTGTATAGTGTAGTACTGTAGTAGAATGTAATGTAGTATAATACAGTGTAGCATACTGTAGTGTAGTAGAGTACAGTGTAGCATACTGTAGTGTAGTATAATACAGTGTAGCACACTGTAGTGTAGTATAGTACAGTGTAGCATACTGTAGTGTAGTAGAGTACAGTGTAGCATACTGTAGTGTAGTACAGTACAGTGTAGCATACTGTAGTGTAGTATAATACAGTGTAGCATACCGTAGTGTAGTATAGTACAGTGTAGTATACCGTAGTGTAGTACAGTACAGTGTAGTATACCGTAGTGTAGTACAGTACAGTGTAGCATACCGTAGTGTAGTATAGTATAGTGTAGCATACTGTAGTGTAGTAGAGTACAGTGTAGCATACTGTAGTGTAGTACAGTACAGTGTAGCATACCGTAGTGTAGTACAGTACAGTGTAGCATACTGTAGTGTAGTACAGTACAGTGTAGTATACTGTAGTGTAGTACAGTACAGTGTAGCATACCGTAGTGTAGTATAGTATAGTGTAGTATACTGTAGTGTAGTACAGTACAGTGTAGCATACTGTAGTGTAGTATAGTATAGTGTAGCATACTGTAGTGTAGTACAGTACAGTGTAGTATACTGTAGTGTAGTAGAGTACAGTGTTTTATACTGTAGTGTAGTAGAGTACAGTGTAGCATACCGTAGTGTAGTACAGTACAGTGTAGCATACTGTAGTGTAGTATAGTATAGTGTAGCATACTGTAGTGTAGTACAGTACAGTGTAGTATACTGTAGTGTAGTAGAGTACAGTGTTTTATACTGTAGTGTAGTAGAGTACAGTGTAGCATACCGTAGTGTAGTATAGTACAGTGTAGTATACCGTAGTGTAGTATAGTACAGTGTAGTATACCGTAATGTAGTATAGTACAGTGTAGCATACTGTAGTGTAGTATAGTACAGTGTAGCATACTGTAGTGTAGTATAGTACAGTGTAGCATACTGTAGTGTAGTATAGTATAGTGTAGTATACTGTAGTGTAGTAGAGTACAGTGTAGCATACTGTAGTGTAGTATAGTACAGTGTAGCATACTGTAGTGTAGTATAGTATAGTGTAGTATACTGTAGTGTAGTAGAGTACAGTGTAGCATAC
>CM075005.1:475635-504667 GCA_037576675.1 Pangasius sanitwongsei | reverse complement strand
GTGTGTGTGTGTGTGTGTGTGTGTGTGTGTGTGTGTGTGTGAGTGTGTGTGTGAGTGTGTGTGTGAGTGTGTGTGTGTGTGTGTGTGTGAGTGTGTGTGTGTGAGTGTGTGTGTGAGTGTGTGTGTGAGTGTGTGTGTGAGTTTGTGTGTGTGTGAGTGTGTGAGTGAGTGTGTGAGAGTGTGTGAGTGTGTGTGTGTGTGAGTGTGTGTGTGAGTTTGTGTGTGTGTGAGTGTGTGAGAGTGTGAGTGAGTGTGTGAGAGTGTGTGAGTGTGTGTGTGTGTGAGTGTGTGTGTGAGTGTGTGTGTGAGTGTGTGTGTGTGTGTGTGTGTGTGTGTGTGAGTGTGTGAGTGAGTGTGTGAGAGTGTGTGAGAGTGTGTGAGTGTGTGAGAGTGTGTGAGTGAGTGTGTGTGTGAGTTTGTGTGTGTGTGAGTGTGTGAGTGAGTGTGTGAGAGTGTGTGAGTGTGTGAGAGTGTGTGAGAGTGTGTGTTTGTATAGTACTTAGATAGATACTATAGTACTTATATTAAAATGTGCATATACTGTGTTAGAGAGTAAATGTTAATAAAATACACTGTACAGTTAACACCTGAATATTTTTCAGTCATTAATGTAAGTTTTTAAACAGTTCAGTCTGAAACTGATGTTTTATTATGGAAGATTATTATGGAGTAATTATGGAGTTGTATAATGGAATCTTAGTTTGATCATTTTCCATAATTTTATAAACATTAGTTCATATAAAATCTCAAAAGCACAACAGAAAAACATTTAACCGAAAGCAGTGAAGCAGATTTTTATTTAAAAAAAAATATATATATATTTTTAAAACAGATTTTAACACTTCATATCTATGTTGCTCCAAAGCTGTTAATTTATCAATTATTAATTTAGGTAAATATTAAAACACTTCTCTCTCAAACTAATTTTTTAAAAATATTTCCGACTGAACTCGAGTGTAAATGTTTAATTAATAATTGTTTGTTTTATGGTATATTTAATAGCATGAATATTTAAAACCTCAATAAAGTATTGGTGCATGTTATGATGCATTATGTGCAGATTAAACAAATCGGATAAAACTTATTTAAAAATATACAAAATATTGAAATGAAATTTTTACAATGTGTGCAGTTTTGAACGATAAATAAATAAATAAATAAATAAATAAATGTAAAGTAATATATATAGTGTGTAGTAGTTGAAACCTGTATTAAAGTGTGCATGTGTGAGCGAGAGAGATTAGTAAATGTTAATAAAAGAACATTTTAAATGGTTAATGATTGTGTGTGTGTGTGTGTGTGTGTGTGTGTGTGTGTGTGTGTGTTCCAGGACTTCGCCGTAGAGGTGATTAAGTCCACGCACAGCTGCTGGAAAGCTCTGGTGCAGAAACAGACGAAATGTGGAGAGATCGTGTGGTGAGTCTCGCAGTCGCAGCAGCACTGAGTTAATTATGGGATGAAAGGGTCACGTATCGTTGCGTAACTGTTCAGTGTGTGTGTGTGTGTGTGTGTGTGTGTGTGTGTGTGTGTGTGTGTGTGTGTGTGCAGTCAGAACGCGTCGGTGTGTGACAGCCCGTTCCAGTGCAGCGCCGCCGACGCCGCCGCAGTCGTCCGAGCCGTGAGTGGTTATATGTTATGTGTTTATGTAGAGGTTATAGCGAGCGCGCGCTGCTGATTGGTCGGCTGCTGTGACTCTCGTTATGACGTCATCACACGTCGTCAGTGTGAATGTAAATTCTCCCGCGTTTCACACTTCAGTCTGAAACTGTATTTAAACTGTATGAGGGTAATATTTTTTTTTAAAAATCGTGAATGGAAATGGTGAAGAATATAGATGTTATAATGCGCACACACACACACTGCTCTCTCAGTTGTTTTTATTTATTTTATTTTGAAACACAACTCTGAATTAATTTATATATACACATACAGTACGCTCCGAAAGTATTGGAACAGCAAAGATGAGTATGAGATGATAGATGAGAATTTCAGGTTTCATTTCCTCATATTTACATCTAGACGTGTTAGACAGCTCAGAACATGGCACCTTTTGTTTCAAAAATACTGGAACAGGTAGATCACGAGCTCGAATCTCGACGATGCTAAAGCCATCGAAATTGGGCGTGGTCTCAGCGAGGGAGGGAGGGGCATCCTCTCTCTCTCTCTCTCTCTCTCTCTCTCTCTCTTTTCTGTCAATCACAGCGACACTAGCCAATCCTGAGTGTGTGTGAGCTCATGCATGCGGAAGTGGGCGGATAGCGCTTTCCTCCGAGTGCGTTACTTCTCCCCTGATGTTGCTGCATGTGGCCTCTTGGTCTCATGCGTCTCGGAGGAAGCATGAGAGAGCCTTCAACAACTGAAAGAAGCTGTGCTACAAGCCTGGAGAAGCATCACAGAAGATGATGTTATGGCAAGCAAGAGACATGCAACCAAATATTAGGTGTTATTTACTGTAAGACTGTCTGTTCCAATACTTTTGCTCACCCAAAGATTGGGTGGTCTGCCACCAAAGGTGCCATGTTCTGAGTTGTTTAACACGTCTAGATGTAAATATAAGGAAATGAAATATATGCACATTGTTTATATTATATTATATTATATTATATTATATTATATTATATTATATTATATTATATTATAATTGTGAAGTGTGAGGGATTGTGTTGTGGTTGCAGGCTCCAGAGTATGGAGAGGCTTTACCACTTCCTGCAGAAGGTAAAATATTTCTTTATTTATTTTCTTTGTAATAAATTCATTAGGTAATTATTTAATATATAGAGACATTTATTTATTTATTTATTTATTGTGTCTTTTCTTCCATGAAATGTGTAAATAATTGTAAATGTTTCTCACACAGTGGATAAATGGCATTTCCTGTCCCAGTGACCCTGAACGGTTCGAGCTCCGTCCCGGATCTCACTCAGAACACCGACGCACCAAAATTTATTTATAGAGTGGAAATTTGTTCCTGTTTCCCAAAAGAGACACAAATCAACCTTCACTTCATTAGTGATTTAGTGTTATTTCATCACCTAAATTATACATTCACTCTGCATCACTTCAGCGATTAATTTTGTACTAGAAACTGAATTTTGTGCCAAAACATTTGGTTTATATTTCGAAAAAAAAAAAAAAGGATTATTTGTAAAATTGTATTTGGTGTAAAAATATAATTTAAAAATGGCATTTACTGACACGAGAGAAAGGAGTCAGGAGTCGACATGAGCACTTGTGTTGAAATAAAACAGTGTATGTGCTGTGAGTCTGTACTTTAAATTGAAGAAGAATAATTTTTGTTCAAAGATCATTTCAAAGATATAAAAAGAATATTTTTCAAAAGCAACAAATGTATTAAATGGGTGTAATTTTGGGTGTAATGTATTATTTTTGCTAAATAAATACACTATAAATGTCCTAGTTACTATTGTTGCATTTATTTTTAAACTTTTTTTTTTTTTTTTTGGAAACTGAAAAAATGGACAAAAGGGTGAAAGTGAAACGGCCCTTTAAAGGCAAACGACTTTTATAGATGCTGATGGAATTATTACATTAGATTTAAAAAAAAAAAGACAGTACAATATTTGAAATGCATGAAATAAATATAAATTTTATTAAAAACACCCACATCTCGGCAATATCAGGAATGATATAATAAACAGCTTTCAAATAAACTGCATTCAGTACTTCAGTACATTACAATACTTACAGTATTCATATCCATCCTTAATTTTGAAGCATACCAAACTTTTAGGAAACAAAGAAACAGGACAGAGACAGAAATGTTTAAAAAATTAACCCATTTAGTGTCTACATTAAAAAAAAAAACAAAAAAAAACACCAACACATGCTAGCGTAGCGCGCACTCCGCAAACCAGAAAGTCTGAAAGTCCTTCAAGTAAAGTTGACTCCACGCAAAACAAGTATGTCTTCAAGTATGGCTATGCTTTTCACCCGCTAATCAATCACCTAATTAACATTTTCTCATGTTCTCATTTCATTCTTCTCTCCTATTGACCTGCTAATCAGGCTGGATTCTGTACACTGAAAAAAATCTAAAATTTATTTACAAAACTATTCGTTCATCTGCAGAGAGATTTCTCTTTCAGAGTCAGAAGGGGTTCTTCTGTTTGTCCGTCAAGGTTCTATGCAGAACCCTGCAGTGAATAGTGTGCTGTGTGAAATATTCAACACACTGCATCGTTACCATGGAGACTACCTCTACATCTCATCCACTCAGGAGTAGGGAGCGTTATATCCTTATATTGTTTATTGGCCGGGTGTGAGAGCTGCGTGACCTTTAACCCTTTCAGCCATGTTTACGTTTCTTAAACCAGGAACATTTTATGAAACATAGGTTTGTTTTTTGTGCTCATGCACGTCTCGTTTGTATTGCAGATAAAATTAGATAAAATAACAGAATGGGATTTAAAATAATAATGCAAAAATTATTGTGTATGTACAATTATACGTAGAATAGAGAGAATTACTGTTACCACATTTTCCTAAAACAAACAAACAAACAAACAAGGCGTAATGATTGTGACGAAACGTCCAAACACAGCGGGGCCCAAAAGTCTGACAGCCCGAGCGAAAATACTTCTATTTTGCATTCTTTTCTAACAAAACAGTTCATTACAAATGATATTATCAGCTACAACTTGAGTGAAAAGTCGAATCTTTGAACTATTTACATGAATTTCAGAGATTCTTAGGATTCAGTTCGTCCCCTTTTTTGCTTTAGTGACAGTGTGACTCGAGCTGGCACGGACTCTTATGATCCATTTTAGATCAGATCCGTCAGAGTGTCGTCTGATCACACGCTTCAGTGGACGAGATTAGACATGAGGAAAATCTGATCTTTTGTACAAAGCAAGGTAACATGGTCAATATCACACATTTACTTTTATTTAAATAGGGAGCTAGAAATAGTGCAGAATGTTAAATATTAAATATTCAACATATTGACTGACATTTACTTTTTTGTTTTAAATATTTCAAGATATTTCCAGTTTTAAATGAAAAAAAATCCCAGTGGACTCAGACTTTTGGACCCGACTGTACACCAAGCGTCGTCAAACATTTCAGTGGATCGAACCAAGTGCTTGAAAAAAAAAATGCTGATAAATGTTAAAAAAAAAAAAAAAAGCTAGTTGTAGTTCAGCGACACTCATTTTAAAAAACATGAACTAGTGCAGCTTCTGTATCAGATCCTCCGCTGTGGCCAATCGTGTGTGTTTATGGAAATTAATTAGCTGAATGCAGCTCATCGCACTCTGACTATTACTAGTTTTAACATTTGTATTTATGATCATTTCCACAGTCTTTGAGAAAACACTTGCTTATATCAGGATCACATGTTATAAGGACATACAGTATGTAACTGGACCTCTTTTAGTTGAATACACCTGACCTATAAGACACCATTTCTCTCAGGTTGTGTTATTAAATAAATTCATTTACAGTTAAATTCTGTATCTGTGGCTGAAAGGGTTAAACCCGCCTGCTGCTACAAGTTACTTAAACCATTATGAAAAGTAGCTGGGTTTAAAATAAACAATAATCCAAAAAGCATTTGTGCTTTTTGCATTGAAGACACATTGTACATACAACTTGATTAATTTTTTTTTTCTCATTTAAATAAATGATTTGAATTCATAATTTTCTGAAAAATAATTGAAGTGCTTTCAGAAAATGATTCTTGCCCTGGTCACATTTAACTTGGAGAGAGGGAGATAAAATGCATTAAAATAAATGTTTAGTGGTTATAAATAAATTTATAAGCTTTTTACCTATACACATGCACCGAGGATGTGCGTCAGAATTTTTTTACTGTGAATTTCAGGAAAAAAAAGCGTATTTGACAAAGCCATACTTTCCCTTTAGTCAACTCAGTGCATATTATTGTACTTCTAAAAATAATCCACTAAAACATAAGTACAAAAAATTCGAATTCAGTATTTATTTATTTATTTATTTATTTAAAAAACGTTAGTTTTTTTGTGTTTGAACTATATACACGGGATTCAGGATGCAAAAATTAATCCCTGAACGAGAGGAGACGACACAGGTGATGTGAGAAATTAGCTGAAATATCCCTGATTTTCTTATTTTTATATAGAAATTTGAAGCTTGAAGTTCAAGTAACACTTTCTAGTAGATCAAGTGTGATGAAAGTAAGTGAGCAAAATGTTGCGCTGACCTTAAAGTTTGTGAAATTCGTAGTTTTCAAATACAGAAGAAAAAAAAATGGGAAAAAAGAAAATGAAGACACCTTGGTATAGTAATCCTATTGCCAAAAATGTTTTGAGGTATATGACAAATAGGTTCTGTACATCATTCATAAACCTTCTCACCACCCATAGAGATTCTCACATTATACGTTTATAGCAGGTCTATAAGTAGCACCATTTTACGAATAACCCACAAGAAATTTTACTCTCTTTTACAGTACTAAAATCTAAAATCATTTTAGAAAAAAGAGAGGAATTAATTTACTGTACAAATCTCACCTTTTTATGATACATCTAGATTACAGTTATTAAAGGATCCCCTTTACAGCAAGCCAGCTGCCTTAGAAACTGAAAATGACCAAAAGGTGGCGCTAACCCTGTTCGATAAGGACATGATGAAACTGTAAAAAAAAAAAAAAAAGAAATCCCAAACCCGATGTTTCTAAAACTCGTAGCGGACATTTGCGTAGCAGGATTCTTTCGCCTATTCCTGTGCTTTGTCTTTAAAAAAATTCACGGTTATGAAAATTCATGTTGACAATGGCTCAATGTACAGTAAATATAAAACACATATAGTGGACTGTGAAACCGTAAAAGCACCAGGTGAATATGTTCTTGTCAAATGTAAAATAATAATAATAATAATAATAATAATAATAATTTTGCATGATTTTCTTGATTTCCAAAATTGAATGAAACCTTGAAAATAATTACCAGAGGGTGAAAATATCATACCCTCATAATTAAAAGTGCTTTAAAAACACTAACAAAAACGTTCCTGTAATTGCTACCAATCTTGAAAGTAATTGCTTAGTACTTGAGAGGTAACATTCTAATAAAGTATTTTTTAAACCAAAAGTGTATAGTAAAAACTCTCTTCACTTAGCACCGTGAACATGATTAGCCACCAAATCAGTGTTTTACACCAGGATTTTACCTTTAGGTTACAAAAACTGTAAAATTAAAGCCATTAAAGATATTTCCAGTAATGGATATCCAGATGTTGTGAAGCACCAGAGTAGAAGAACAGTGCGAGTAACAATGCAATAAATAAATACTTTTTTTTTATGAGGGTCAACCAGTAAAGCTTAACCTTTTTACCTCTTGCTGATCTATTGTACATTTTGCATTTTTCCCATAGTGTGGATCTGCCTTCGCTTGCCTCACAGAAGCTTCTACAGGTCTCAGGGTTAATACAGTGGCACTGAGGTCTGAAAAGCAATATTTTAGCACCATTTCACAATTCCGTCACTTTTTTGTTCCCCTGTTTGAGGATGATGTAAACCTAAGCAGATCCCTACAGGAAGTGGCTGTAAGGCCCAGTGACCTTAGTAAAGGCATAGGGAGCTGAGCTGACATAAGTGTTGGTGGTGCAGGACAGTGACTTTTCAGCGAGCATCTGGACAAAACGTTTGTATGGTGGCTCCGAAGGCTCAGAAGGTTCTGGATGTTCTTTCTTGACCCTCTTGCCACCACTCTTGCTGGGTGTCCCATCTGTGCCGTGCTTCTCGGCATCCTCCTCCTTCTCCCGTGCTTTTTCCGCCATCTTGGCCTCCCATAACGCTAGCCCATGCTTCGCCTCATTCAGGTTCTTGTGCTGGTAGAAAACCAGTGAGATTCGGGTAGGGTGGGTGCGATCAGGCTTCTTGAGTGGTGTGGTTGCATGCAACTCACGCTTTGCACACTCAATGAGAATGGAGCCATGGCTGGGTGCCACTGCTACACCACCAATCTCTGGATCTAGAAAGTTGTGCTCATTGTCTGACCACACATCCTCCTCCTCTTGAGGTGCAGGCGTTGTGATTCCTTGCTCTTGCTTGACCATAGACAGTTGAATATTTCCATTAGGCAGACTCATACCTGGAGGTTGGCTAGGGTTCATGCCTTCCCTGCCTACAGAAGGAAGCACCTGAGGGAAACCGTTTGCCCCATGGAGGCTCATCTCTGGCTTTTGCATACTTAGGGGGTCCATATTTTGTGGGAACAAATGATGATTCTGGGCCAGGTAGGGACTAGAGTATCTACCAAGCTGACTACTTTTATTTGCAGCTGCATAGTCCAGGCTTGGGTGAGATAAAGGAGGTCTGGAGATAGCATCCAGAAACTGGACATTAGGTCCCCCATTAGAGCTGTATCCTGGATAGTGTCCCATGGGGTGCATGTTTGGTCTCATGTTACAGTTGGCATATCCATTGACGGTCAGGCCCGGCTCACCATAGCGTGGTGGGTAATTCATACCATAGCGCTGCTGAGGGTTGAATTGTTGGTCAGGGTATAGAGATGGTATTTGTTGTCTGTATACGTCCAGATGCTTTGGATTGGAATAGTAAGGGTGGTAGTTGTCCATGGGAATACCCCCATTACACTGGTAACCCGGATAGAGGCTGTTGCGAGTTAGTGCCCCAGGGTAAGGGCTTGGTGGATTTGACCCATTCATGTAGGAACTGGGGACTGGTAAAGGGGAATGATAAGGGCTGGCTGAGCTGGGAGACGGAGGAAACATATTAGGTGGTTTAGAAGTGCTAGGGAAAGATCCTGCTGTGTTTGGGTACCTTGGGTAGTTAGCAGAGGATGTTGGACTGCAGAAAGGCAGAGGAGTGCTGGGCTGTGACTGTTGGTTCTGCTGTTGAGGCTGGTTTTGGGCAGCTAGAGGGTTCTGACCAGGCAGTAGGGGTGCACCCATGTGACTCAGATGTGCACCTGTAGTAAACATAAAAGTTTTCATAGAACTTTATGATCTATCTATCTATCATGCATACAGTAATTTGCAATGTCCAGACATGCTCAAATTTACTGTGCATCCTATTTAACTATACATATAATTATGTGTACAATAATAAAAAAGTAGACCCTTTATTGTACCTGCTGCAGGTGTGTTCTGGCCCACATTGTCACAAGAGCTTTGTTTCTGTTGCTTTGTTTGCTGGGTGCTGTCTGCCTTTGAGTTTGGTGTGCTGAGGTGAGAGGGTTTGTTAGCTCCACCTTTCTTGCCTTCTAGTTTCCTCTGTCGGCAGGACTTGGCTGGCTCTGCTAGCATACGAACCTGCCGCCGGAACGTGCTAAGCACCTGGATGGCTCCAGTCCTTGTTTTTTCCAGCTGGGCCTCAGCACTACCAAACTCATCAGTGGATGCAGCCTTGTACAGTGGGAGCACATGCAGTTGCTCATCGTCAGGGATCTTTCCGATCTCGCGATTGTCCTCTCTTGTTAGTGTACAGACCTAAAATTGCAAGAAAAAAAAAATTGAGACTATACATTCAGGATATGAAGTTTAGTGAGATTCATTCTCCATGAATGATGCAATGCTGAATTCAGTTTAATCCAAAATACTGAACATTAGAAGACAGCTATGAACACTTAGCGAAAATGCTAGCTACTCCTCCTGAACTGAACACACTATTCAGAGTATTCTATATAACTCATTATCAGCACATGCCCAATCATTAATTTGTTACATTCCTCATTTAGAATAAAAGGTACAATTAAACATTATTATTGTGGAATATATGCGTTAGATATTTCTCAGAACCCACACAACTTACCACAGTACTACCTCCAGGCATGTTGTGGAGATCTCTGTGGGCATGGGCACAGAAGTCTAGACACGCCGTGACCCCAGAAAATGGACGGCCTTCTTTGACGCCCAGACGGCAGTCTGGAGCTCTGTGTTCATGCTCCACCTGGGAAAAATAAATAAATAAACAAAGATCATTGCTGCACATGACCGTCTAATCATTTACCTAAGGTTTTGTTTAAGAAATTAGTTACCAGCATGGCCATCATAGTAACATTCACACATATGTGAACACATATGATGTCCAAATCTAATACATCTATTACAATACAATCCCCAAATCATAGAGCAAGGGTGTCAGTAGTTGACAACCCAGATGTGAGTTTACTAGCATTCTGACTGTGCTGGTGCCAGCATCTAATCTGAATCCATTGAAATTATTTCAATCAGAAAAAAAGGTCTGTGGCTATTGGCATTAACCTAAAATCCACTAGAACCAGGACTTGAGGGTGCACTTCACTAACAATATTGTTTACATCACAGCATTACCTTTGATGTAATAATGATTAGATATTGGTGGAAAGTGGTATGAGATTCCTCAAAAGTGAGTTGGGACCCACAGCACTATCGTGCCATATTGAAATTAATATTTGATCAGTTGAGATGTGTACCTGGTTGCTATAAGCCTCAGGTGCCATTTGCTTATACACTGGAGCCATCAAAGTAGCAAGGGCCTGAAGATTCCTCTCCAGTTTCTCTTCCTGTGAAATAATGAAATGACTCTTTTTACTCCTACAAATGCTTAAAAATATTAGACTGTGACTATCTGGCTCTGACTGGCTGGAAAAATTTGTCATACCTCTTTGGGATCATCACCAAGCAATTTGAATTTCCTTGGTATTTTACTCCTGGCAAACTTGCAGCCATTGTAGTACATACTCCAGGAGCAACCAAAGGAGAAGGAAGCCCCACAGGCATCAGGGTCTCGACCCTGACATGCACATGTCCTCCTGATAAAGATGATGTAGAGTACAATAAGATGCTTCAGCAGTAGTTGCATGCAGTGATGATTGAATCAGGGAAGCAATTTGAGTAAATGAATAGATTAATTTAAGAAATAGTTTATACAGTAGATTACCGCATTATATGAGAAGTGATAAGTTGATGTTCTTTTAGTTATAAATACTACAGTGGAAATCATCTGATATGATGACAGAACCTGTAGTGAGCTACAGTATGAGTTCTACAAAGTACTTGGCATTGATCATTAGATAAGAACACTCAGGTGTGGGGGGGAAAAAAATTAAACTTATCTCCTAATCTACAAGACAGTACTTGTAGTTTAGCTTTTACATTAATCTAATGTAGTAATCACATTAGATTACTCCTCCTGGAGAGCTACCTTCCTGCAGAGCTTCTGGCTTCACCTGATTCAAATGGTGTCTTCAGAAGTCCTTGACTGAGTGGATGAGGTTCATTAAACTAGATCTCCAGGAGGATCACAGTGGCCACTAGTCAAATGTTTTAAGGTAAAGGTATTAAATTATCCTTACTCTTCATTGAGTGCACATCTGCGATTAGTCAGGGCACCATGCTTCGTTAGTGTATCACTAAGTTCCACGTAGAGACGGTCGGCCAGGCTTGCTGGTATTCCCTCCCATATCACGATTACTACCACAATGCACGATGTTTCACAAGAGTGACCGACTCGCTCTCGTACCAGCACCAGGAGCTTCTCATCCACGTTGGCTCGACGTATTACCTACATGCCATGAATATATATAAAATAGCTTAATGAAGTGTTCTAGTTCTATAGGAATGATGTAGTGGTAATACAGCTTGCACACAAGAAACCAATAAACAACTTACCCATTTAGCAATGGGGCAACCCTGTGTGCTCTTGCCCTCCTTGCCTGTATACACCACTTTCTCAATCCTAATAGCACTGCCAGTCAGGCCAGACCTTAAAAATACACAAGTTTTTTTGCATTTTCAAAAATACAAGTAGCCAGATAACATGCCATGTTGGTGAGGAATTTGAAGAGGATGTCTCACCTCTTCTCCATCATTTCTCGGATACCCTTGATATTTGGAGCTGCTCCCAGATGAGTGTAATATGGGCCTTCATCCTTTTCACTGATTTGCTCTGAGGAGAACAGAATAAAAGATGTAATAGAATAAGTGTTGAGAGTTGATTGTTTTTAATTCTCAGTCAAATGGCATTCCTGTATTGATAGATTTCTAACTACTGGTTGAATTGATATGATGTATATAAAATTAGGTAAACATCAAATGTAGAAATTTATATATTTGTGTGATGCTTTAAACCAAGTTAAAAAGAAATTAAGCCTTACCAACACAATGACATGGAGGAATCTCGTATTGAGTCTTAATGGGTGTATCCAGCAGATTTTTGATTGGAGTATCCAGCAATTTCATGGGTGAATCCAGAAAACATTGCAGCCCTGGCTCTTTTTTGGGAGTAGAGGCAGGAGGTTTACGCTGGTCCTCACTACTTCCTTCAATATTTGTCGAAATCACTGCCACACTTCCAGCCATCTCCACCTTCACCTTATTGGGGGACTTGATGGCTAGAGACCTCCTCTCAAACACAGGGAAAGGCTGGTACTGTTGCAACTGCTGCTCCATGGTGGCCAAGATGCTCTTATTTTGGCTCTGTGAGCAGGTTGAAGATGTCCGTTCATGTTTTACTGTTGCTAGCATGCTTCCAGTCAGGTCTCGATCGTGATGCTGCATCTGAGGGGGTGGCATTCGGATTGGGGCCTCAAATCTTGGGTCATTCTCACGTTTAACAAGCTTCAGGTCAGGTCTGATCATGTCGGGGCTCTGAGGGCAGCTTGGCCTTTCCTGCTTTTGTAGGAGATGCATTCGCAGGGCTGCATGCCTCTGGAAGTCCCCTTGTGAACCCGGGCTTGGAAGGGGTCCTCTCTGGAATTGGAAACAGGAGTCCTGTGATTCAGCTTTGAGAAACATCTGGGCTGGCATCTGTCTACCGTGGGTACCATCTGGTAGCTGATGTTGCAGTCGTGCAGGTTGTGAGTGTTGAAAGTCCACATTTCTAGGCAGCATGTGTTTGACAATCTGTTGGGAATGTTGGGCACTTAGAGATGGAGTGTACTGTCTCTGTGGCTGCTTTTGCATCTCTGCTGCACCACCGAAGCCAAACATGGACACCATGTCATTAGGTGAAGGCTGCGAGTTGGGCCGAGGCTGATCTGGAAAAGGGAGGGTTGGATTGGATCCATTCTGCACTTTACCTGTCAGATTAGGTTGTCTGAATGTTGGAGATGATATTTCTGCCTGTGTGTAGCCTTCCACTGTGTGTCTGTTTGGGACTTGGGAATTCACCTGACCCTGAGAGGGGTTCTGTAACTGTGGCACCATTTTGGAGCCCTGTGCATCATGATGCATGATCTTGCTGGCTTGCTGCTGGTGGGCTTCATATTGCTGGTGGGGCTGTGAAAGTTGCCGATGCACAAAGTCAGGAGGTAGTACCTGCCCTAGGTTTTGATCATTTTTGCATAATTGCTCTTGTTGCACTGGGCGCAAAAACTGCTCATTTGCGTGCTGTTGGGGCTGGGCATTGCTGATCTGCATGTTGGGCTGGTTGTGCATATCAGAGGGAGTTTTAAGTGTTCCAGGCTGGCACTCTGTGGCAGCATTAGGGAGAGGTTGAGCAGGAAGGTTGTAGCCGTTTTGCATGTGACCCTCCTGCTGTTGGGGGAAGCCTGGCTGCATCTGAAAGCTATGTGAGGTGTCAGGATTGAGCAGGTCACCGTGGCTCTGTCTGGCTGTGTTCTCATTTGGTGGGAAACTCTTCCACATATGTGCCTGGTTGGCATGGTGCTGTGAAGTTGGAGTAGAGTTCAAATTGATCCAACCCATCTGAGTGTCAGAAGCCACATTGCCTCCCTGGTCTGGGAGAGGAGGTTTACGTTCCAGCTCATTACACTGATTTATTGGAGCTGCCTGAATTTCCACAGGAGGAGGAGCAGAGACTCCATTGCCCTGGGGGCTGCCATCAGCTGAGCAGGAAACATCTGACTGGTGCTGTTGCATCCCATATTGTAAGTGCTGCTGGCCTGTAACAGTGCTGGGCTCATGATCAGTGGCTGAGTTCTTGAATGAACCGAAAGTGCCAGCAACTTCAGCCTGTACTGGCATCGAGTAAGACTCCTGACTGAAATCCTGGCTCGATTTGGAGAACATGCTTAAACCCACTGGGTTGCTGGCAAAACACGGCCTGTCATTTTGAGCCCGTGAACCGTCACTGATGCTCACTGTTGAGGCAATTCCTGGCCCTTTTCCCAAATCACTTTGCGGTTGATTTTCCAAAGCTGGGAGGTCAGCGAGAGGGTAAGGCGGTGGCTGATGCTGCTGCTCTGCTCCAAAATTCCCAGAGTACCCATTCACCATAAACTCTGGGTCATAGCCATTGCTGCCATGCACTTCTGATTGTGTCTTGGCAAGTGGCTCCGAGGCATGCATCTGAGCTGAAATAGGAAAACCTGAGGTAACTGAAGGTGAAGAGATGGCCTGCTCATGTAGATTGCTGGTGTCTTGTGTTGTGGACACGTGGTTTGGGTAATACTGAGACTGAGTTTTCTCTAAGAGGTCACCAGCAGGACCTTCCACTGAAGGTGAAGTTACTGTAGCACCATTGGGCATTGGCATCTGCTTGTTGCTTGATAATGAGAAGATGTCCCCATTGGGATAATTACAGTTTCCTGTGTCTGGTACAGGCTTGCTCAGCTCAGGGATTGTATCTAAACATCCTTCTTTATCGGTCTCTTTCTTTTCCCATGGACCAGTTATCTCTGAATTAACACAGAGCTTTTTGGGCTGGTGAAGGGCCACTAATGACTGTTCGTTTAGTGCGTGCTTCACCTCACCATTTATCTTATACAGGCCCTGATCATACATGGTGACTGGGCTGGAACAGTCGTCCCTGTGTCGTTTCATTGGCTTGAAACTGCTCCAAATGGTATCCCCGTTAAGTTGCTGAGGGCTAGTGTCTGGTGACTGGTTCCCATTCTGCAGCTTTGTAGGCACCTGGTGGGTGGCACTAAGCTGTGTGTGTATCAGACTTTCTTCCGTCTCATGCCTGGCTTGTTCTGTTTCCATCTGGCCTGCTCTGAGTCCATTCACAAGACTGCCGTCTCTGCTTCCTGCAAAAATAAAACACATCAGGATCCACTCATCTATCCTCACTCAATCCATGCACTTGTGTACTGCATGAGGGAATATTGCACACACAACAATATACAAACCTACAACACTGTAAAAACACTGTAGTGTGTTTATCAGTGAAGGGTGTGTGTCTTTTTGTTGTTGGCTGATTGTGTAACCATCACAGATTTAGACTTGCCAGTACAGTAGAAACAATTTCACCCACTCGTACACTGATAACACAACACAGTGTCCTCGGATAACCTGACGCCCCTATCGCTTGATATATGTAAACAAACTGCTTCTATGCCTGGGGACATGTGCTTATTGCGCAAGCTTCATGTTGTTTACCTCAGTCTGTCTCTCTCTCTTTCTCTCTCCCCTGAGACAAGCCAATTCAAAGAACCTTGTAAAAGCCTTTAAAGGGACTCCAAAGTAAAAATAAAAGGTTCAGACCACATTCTTGGAGTACTCAGCATTTTCAGAAACACCCGTAATAACCACCTGATCAGGAAGTCATGTTAGAACAGACGCTGTGTGTTTTTGAGAATATAAAAGATCATGTGGTTTGGGACGGTGAACTTGATACTCCCAGAATGTTATGCTACTTAATATTTCGCCTGCTAATTACCAGTTAGAAGTTTATGAGACATGTCTCTTCTGTCTATCCATCTGTCTGTCTGTTAATAAATACATGTTGTTTATTAGTGTTATGGAGGGAAAAGAAGCGAGGAAAATAGGGATGTGGAAAAATGATGATAACTCAATGACAATTATATTTACACTATAGTTTAAAAATACTTATATTTATTTTTCTTTGATTCACATTCTCAACAGTATGACGCAAATTAAAGTCCAGTCCAGTCATTCTAGACAAGAGAAATTATAAATTTGATGTTTAGAATAAAAAATTATGTTGGACTTCTGATCGGAAGGTTCTGCTGTTGTATAAATGAAATAAATGTAAGTCGCTTTGGATAAGGGTGTAAATGTAAATGTAAATGAATATGCAAAAACACTATTGCTAATAAGAAATGACAATCAAATGGCTGCCAGGTCACACAATCTCAGTGAGATCCAGTCAGTGTTAGCTTCGTTAGTGTCTGTGGTCATGTGACTTTGTAAAGCTTGATATATTACTACTACAACCACACACACACACACACACACACACACACACACACACACACGCCTATTTCCATGTTTAAAAGCAGATGCACTGAAATAAAGGTGTGTGTGTGTGCGTGCGTATATTTATTTAACATTTATATAACATTTTCAATAATGAATTTTATTATTTTCAAGTAATTGACACAGACGTGATATGGTTTGTTTGGGAAATATTCTAATTAATCTCATGTAAGCCTTTAAACATGTTAGAATAAATTCCTACACTGACGACTGAGGCTGAGTTTTTATGGTGCGAGCTCAGAGAGCGTGGGTTTAATAAAATTTTATTCAGATTAAATGTTAAACCTGGAACAAAGAGACGAGTGTGTGAGCGAAGGCCCAGCAGGAGTGTGTGCTCTCTCCCTTCCCCCTTTATTGTTGTGCACTACTGAGAGCAGCTATAAATAAATCATCCAGCAATGGCATTGATTTCAGTCTGACACACACACACACACACACGATTATTAAAGTACGCCACATCCACGACATCTGCAGAATAATTAGAGCGCTCCGAGGCTCAGCGTGGAGATCGTCATTGTTATAGCATCTCTCTTCTCTCTGTCTGCTCTGCTACATCACCCACATGCCCAGGAATATTTATCTACACTATCTACCCCACTTCTACATGTTATATAAGATAATAAACACATCCTTATAGCTTTATGGCAATTATAGCAAACTAGCATGATTTGTAGCTAGCCAAAAGTAGCTACAATAAAAGGGTTTACGTTATCTATTTTGGATAAATACACAATTTCAGAAAGCTAATGCTATACATATAACATTAATAGTAGCTAAGCTGAATAGGTAGATTGCTAGCACTTGTGTAGCGCCATATTTTGTTAGCTTATTAGCTTAGCTTAACTTTACTTAATTATGATATTTTGCGATTAAAAATGAAAATCAGTATGTTGTACCACCAGGATTGCAGTACCATAGTATATATTGTGTACATCACAGGTAATGTATGCTATTTAGCAAGGAGTGTTAGCAAGCTAGCTTGCTAAAACAAAACTGGTGATTGTGTGGCTGTGTCCCAAACCATACACGACTATACCATAGACCTCATGAACTATAGAACTTAACATGTATGCTAACATATTTTTATCAGGACAACTTTTACATCTATATTCACAACCTGCATCCCAAAATAGTTGTTGCTAGGTGTTAGCTAGCTAAGATTTCCCAACCATACAGTACTTTATCACTTTATTGTACTTTTCAGGTTCAATTACGAACAAAATTAACGTTCATTGAAAACAGGAGATAGACCAAGCTAGCAACATATAGGCTAAGCTAGTTTATAAAGCTATTGCTGATTAGCTTTCCTTCATGATGATACTAAAACATGATGCGTGCCAGGGTTTAAACATAAACATTACTGCAGATGGTAATAAATGTGAGCTGAAGTGATGTGTTTCTGTTGGCAGTGAAACACTCGAGCTGTGGATCACATCTGGAAGGCATTAGCACTGATTAGCACACACACACACACACAGACCTGACAGCTGGATGAACAGAAAAACTCATAACTTCACAAAGGAAATATTTCTTTATGAAACATATAGTACAGCTATAGTGGACGTGGGTCAGTATTAATACTCTACACACACGTCCTGGCGTTTGTTATTGCCATTTAAACTCGATCATATGACATCATCGCTAATCCTTTCTTACCACTTACTTTTTGGCATAAAATGCTGTTTTTATGTACACAATATAATAGTTTTGGCAGTATTAGCTAATCTAGTGTATTGTGTAATTTAAACCAGTATTTTATGCTATCGAAGCATATGTGTACACTTTACTGATAATATTAATGACACTATATCTATAGGTGTATTACGGTACAGTATTACGGCGCCATTTTGTCAGGATAAGGAGTATTGTACAGTATCTAATAATAATAATGATAATAATAATAATAATAATAATAATAATAATAATACTCTGTAGATGCAGTATGGATGTAGTATTAATATTACTTCTGTACACACAATATTAACACTCTACAAGTGTAATGTTATTATAGGCAGTACATCCATAATGCTAATAGTTATGTATCTGTGTATCGGTGCAGTATTAATGTGAAATGTTTATAGCAATACATTAAAGGAGTATTGCAATAATACTGCTCTGTAGATGTGGTGTTAGTATGGTCTAGGGCCTGTACATCTGTATCGTACACGGCGTCTTAAACGTCTCCGTACGCCGGGCAGCACCCTGTGCTTCGTGTCTTCGTCAGCAGATGTTTGTCAACTTCTCAATTGTTCCAAAACACTTCCAGTCTCCTTGAATTTGTTAACAAGTTTGGCGACAGTGCTGTGTGTGTGATGTGTTCACCATGTTTCCTGTTTAAAGTCCATCGCAACCTTGCGACAGCTTCCTGATCCAGCCATGAGAATGATTTCAATATGTTCTCCTTTTGTCAAAGACATTCTTAAAGGCTGAAAAAGTATGTATAATATAAACTATGAAACATTTTGGAAGACATTTTGCTAAAAAGTGGTAATTTCCCCCTATGAGACTTTTGGGACACCCTGTATTCAACATAATGCTAATTCTTACGTATCTATAGTTGCAGTATTAATAGCCTATAATGGAGAGCATTCATAGGGGAGTTAGTGCAGGAACCTGCGTGAAGGACAGACAGATATAAATCTGTAGGTGAATTATGGATACAGTATTGACTCTCTAAAGTTATAGTATGGATTTATTATTATTATCAATACTGTAGAAACAATGCAGTGCAGTATGAGAAAAATACTAATACTCTACAGGTGCAGCACTGATATTCCATATTGGCAGTAAGTCCATAATTTTAATGGTAATGTATCTGTAAGTGCAGTATTAATACTCGATACTGTATATAAAAAAGATTTTGAATGCAGGTACGATCATAAGGTGTTTTCACACTTGAGTCCTCTTTAAAAGAACCAAACTCAGAGCCCTTGAAGTGGACCAAGAGGTGAACCAAGTGAAAAGTTCTCCCCGGTTCTCTTTACATTCACACTGTCCCTGTCCCTGAAAGAGAACCCGGCTCCTTTTGGGTCCACTTAAGCAGTAATGAGGTCCCAGACCTCTTTGTGTTCATACTGTGGCTTTTTGGGTCTTATTCCTCTTGCAATGCTGTGCATTGTAGGTACAGCAATATTGTGCAAGATGGCCGACCCTAAACATGTGCTAGTTTTTAAAATTACAAAAGAGAAATGAAGAACACAATTTCAAAAAATGAAAGAAATCAAACCATATCAAACCATTCTGGAGTCATTTTTTCACTGCAAGGCGGTCCGGTTAAATCCTCTGTCTTTCAGTTTTGCTGAAAACTGAAGAAACACTTGCATTTCTGTGGGTGGTTGACAGTTGCTTCTTAATATAGTCCTCCTTCCAAATTTGGAGAAGTGCAGCCGTTTCCTCATCTGACCATAACATCCCTCTCCCCGCAGAAGCAGCCATGTTGAATAATGAAATTTGTACGGAGGTCTGAATGAGAATTTGTGAATGGAAAATTCAAGTGAATTTGAAGCGATTTGTGTTCACAATGCATGTGAACGTTTTTAGTGAACCGTACCATAAGCTGAAAGCAAACTGTACTCAGACCATCTCCAATAACATGGTCTCGGTTCGGTTCGGTTCGGTTTAAAAGGGTCTGAGATCATTTGGACTGTTCACACATGGGCCAAAAATCCAGTGCTCAGACCCCTAAAAAGGACCAAATGTGAAAACAGCCATAAGGGACAAACCGATATCAACAGTTAAAGAAGGAAGTCTTTACACATAAGTGCTGGGTGGAGTGTGGTGGTGATTACATCATCCTGTGGCACTGCACTACGGCAGGCGTGGTATTAACACCAAGCTGCAGTATATGCACAATATTGTATAGATGCAGCATAACTGTAGCATTACTATTAACACTGCAGACATAATAGTGCAGTATAAGCACAATTCTATTAATACTCTACAGGTGCAGTATGTACACTACTCAATAACTTATACTGCATAATTTTATTACTCAGTACTAATAATAAGGACTAAATAACGCTGTATCTACACAGTAGTAATACTCTATACTGTATAGCAGTATTGCACTATACTATATACTGTATAATATTATTACTCAGTGCTATACAATATTACACCAAAGGATTAATGCAGTATTAATACTACATACTGTATAGTATACTATGTATATTATGTATGTAAAAAATACTGTGCAGTATTTACATAACAATGCTCTAAAGATGCAGAATCACTACTCTGTACTGTATAGTATTATTACTCTATACTATACAATATCACTGTACACCAAAGTAACGCTCTATTAATGCAGCATGAATAGCCTGTACTTCACAGTATTATTGTGCAGTATCTACACACTAGTATAGCACTCTAGGCGTCGTATCAGTTCTCTGTGCTGTATAATATTATTACTCGGAGCTACACAATGTTACTGTACAATGTCTACACAATAGAGTAATGCTCTCTAGCTGCAGTATGAGGACACTGAAGTGTACAGTGTTATTATAGTATAATAGAGTGTATAGTGAATAGTGCCACATTTAAGTTAATATTAGCAATCTGTAAAGAATGTGCACTACAGTCAACGAGATTGACCCACCCCTGATCTGAGCATGCTCCATGAGCATTGCTTTGACATGCTTGTGTGTGTGTGTGTGTGTGTGTGTGTACTCCTTTGTTGATAATGTGTGTTTGCTCAAAGATGAAGCCGTTTAGGTTTCTACCGCAAATAGAAGCCATGTTTGTAGTGTCTTAGTTCCCTGGAGTTGTGGTATTTCTCTATTTTGACTTCAGCCTGTGTGTCTATTTGTGTTATATATCTGTAATATTATATTAATGCCAGTGTGTTTGATCTCCATCCCCTCTGAAAGTATTGGAACAACAAGGCCAGTTCTTTTGTTCTTTGTTATACACATTTGGGTTTGAGATGAAAAGATGAATATGAAATGATAGCTCAGGATTTCAGCTTTCATTTCCTGATATTTACATCTAGATGTGTTGAACAACTTAGAACATGGCGCCGTCTGTTTGAACCCATCCAAGAATATTGGAACATGTGACAAGATGCAAACCACTCATCAGCAGGAAGAGTCAGAAGGCCAGATTGGAATTCACAGAGATCAGCCACAAAAGTTCTGGAGCCAAGATGAACTTCTACCAAAGTGCTGGAAAGACCAAAGTGTGGAGAAAGAAAGGATCTGCTCATGATCCAAAGCATACGAGCTCATGGGTGAAGCATGGTGGAGGTAGTGTCATGGCTTGGGCTTGCATGGCTGCTTCTGGAACAGACTCACTGATCTTTATTGATGATGGATCTCATGATGGTAACAGAATGAGTTCAAAAGTCTACAGAAACATTCTGTCTGACAATTTACAGAGAAATGCATCCAATCTAAGTGGGAGGAACTTCATCATGTCAAGTCAAGTGGAGTTTATTGTCATTTCAACCATATACAGCCAGTTATTACATAGCGATACAAAGCAATGTTTCTCCAGGACCAAGGTGCTACATAAAGCTAACACAGAACAACACAGAACTACATACATTTATACATAAAGCAGCAAGACAACGACCCAAAACACACTGCAACACAACAAAGCACTTCATCAGGGGGAAAAGTGGAAGGTTTTAGACTGGACAAGTCCATCAGCAGACCTTCACCCACCTGAGCAGCATTTCAGCTCCTGAAGAGGAGACTGAAGGGAGAAACCCCCCAAAACTAACAACTACTGAAAGAAGCTGCGCTACAAATCTAGAAAAGCAACACAAAAGAAGAATGCAGCACTTTGGTGATGTCAGTGGATCACCAGATTGATGCAGTTACTGCAAGAGATATGCAACAAATACTAAGTGTTATTTACTTTAAAACTATCTGTTCCAATACTTTTGCTCACCTAAAGATTGAGTGGTCTGGAACCAAAGGTGCCATGTTCTGAGTTGTTTAACATGACTAGATGTAAATATCAGGAAATGAAAGCTGAAATTCTGATCTATCATCTCATATTCATCTTTTGATCTCAAACCCAAATATCTTCAGTATATCTTCTATAGCAAAAACAAAAGAAATGGCCTTGTGTTCCACTACTTTCAGAGGAGATTGTATATGAAGGCTAAATAAAGTGCCCGATGCCTCAGCCTCCTTAAAGTAGAATGCGTGCATATGAATACCCAAAGGACACAAACACTTGCTTCAGCACTCGTGATCAAAAGCCCCGTGTCTGTGTGACGAGTGCACATGAAGGGATCCACTTCAGAGTACAGAGTGCGCACTTCATCAAGGGTACAAAGCAGCTGCAGAGACACTAACACACACCAGACTGTGTGTGATGTGTGAAATTGGTTCCAGCTGTTTGAAGCTCAGGGTTTCTGTAAAGAAGTGAAAGGGAGGACCTGCTCACCCAGTCAGCGCGCTAATGTTTTACGTTTACGCTGACATTCGTTCCTGTCTGGACCTCAGTAATGAATATGTATGAGCATTAATGAACACTTCCAAATGGAAAATTCCACTTCTTCACGTGTCTCAACACAAACAAGAGTAGACACACAATCTCTCACACACGTGTTTGCTGAATCTTAAACCCTGGAACGATGACTCACTGCTCGTATGCAGTGCATTATGGGTAATACACACACACTTAAACACACACACACACTCCAACACCAATTAACCTCCATCAAAATTGTCACCCTGCACCGTTTATCCCTGCGTTACACAATCATACTGACTAACATCAAATAATGACATCACGGTCATGTGACCTTCGTTGGCGCTGACTCTCACTATCACCTGCTGCTGTTCATGATGACATCATCAGCGCTCTGTAAACACTACGCCGTGCTGCACGTGCGCTTTAACTGCAATAAGCCGAGCTCGGTGTGTTCTACAGCTCTCTAATATACACCGATCAGCCATAACATTAAACACTCTATATCTGTGAGTGTGTGTGTGTGTGTGTGTGTGTGAGTGAGAGAGAGAGTGTGTGTGTGTGTGTGTGTGTGTGTGAGTGAGAGAGAGAGTGTGTGTGTGTGTGTGTGTGTGTGTGAGAGAGAGAGAGATGTTAATGTACAAACTCACTCAGAATATCACCACAGCACTAACACTCCGCTCCGCTCCAGGGTTTAGTGGCAGCTGAGCGGTGCTGTGCAGCTCACACACACACACACTCACACACACGTTCAGACACACTCACACACTCACACACACACACACACAGCTTGTAATGACAGACAATAGGAACTGCGTCCTGTAGCTTTAATCTGAAACCAGACACATGAAGATCTTTATTTTCCTCTTTATTCTTACTAATATAACTACAGTTTTTTTAATATAACTACACACACACACACACACACACACACACCCTGTGTTAAACATAGATCTGTGTTGGTATTTATAATGCTCTGTGTGTGTGCACGTGTGTGTATATGTGTGTGTGGTGTGTGTACGTGTGTGACAGTTCCTGAGCCTGAGGGAAGGGCCGGACACACACTCCAGTTGTGTGTGTGAGTCAGTGTGTGTGTAAAAAGCAACACACACACACATGCACTACAGCAGCTGCAGCTGAAACGTGGTGGAGTTATTTAAGCTACAGGACGCACGTGTGTGTGTGAGTGTGTGTGTGCACGTGTGTGTGTGTGTGTGAGTGTGTGTGTGCACGTGTGATCCATAAATTTACTTGTGAGCTGCTGTTTGACTCCTGAATGATCTCAAGTGTTCATTTCCTCCATGCAGCAGCTGAGCATGTGAGTGTGTGTGTGTGTGTGTGAGTGAGTGTGTGTATGTGTGTGCGCTTGTGTGTGTAAGAGAATGTGTGTGTGAGTGTGTGCGCTTGTGTGTGTAAGAGAGTGTGTGTTTGAGTGTGTGAGTGAGTGTATGTGTGTATGTGCGCGTGTGAGTGTGTGTGTGTGTGTATGTGTGCGCGTGTGAGTGCGAATTTGTGTGAGCGTGTGTACGCTTGTGTGTGTAAGACAGTGTGTGTTTGAGTGTGTGAGTGAGTATATGTGTGTGTATGTGCGTCTGTGTGAGTGTGTGTGTGAGTGTATGTGTGTGTATGTGTGCACGTGTGTGTGTGTGCAAGTTTGTGTATGTGTATGAGTGTGTGTGAGCGTGTGCGCTTGTGTGTGTAAGAGAGTGTGTGTGTAAGAGAGAGTGTGTGTGTGTATGAGTGTGTGTAAGAGAGAGTGTGAGTGTGTGTAAGCGCGTGTGTGTGTATGTGTGTGCGCTTGTGTGTGTGTGTGTGTGTGTATGAGTGTGTGTGAATGTGTGTGTGTGTGTGTGTGTGTGTAAGAGAGAGTGTGTGTGTGTGTGTGTGTATATGAGTGTGTGTGTATATGAGTGTGTGTGTGTGTGTGTGTATACGGTGGGGATTACACACCTTGGCCTGCAGCTACAGCACGAGTAACAGAACAACATGAGGCACGTGTTAATAGTTAATGGTTAATAGTTAATGGTTAATAGTTAATGGTTAATAGTTAATGGTTAGCCAGTTAGCAGGAGTGACAGTGATCACGTCATCCACTCACACACAAATCACAAGTCATGTGACCAGTGTTGCTAGGGAAACACAGACGCTAAGCATGGCGAGGCTAGGCTAATGATTTAGCTAGTTTTTATACAGACAGTAGAAAGACAGAGTAACCATAGAAACGACACACTACCATCCAGAATGTCAACAATTACCTCAAATGTGTTCTGATTGGCCGAGAGCGGTATGGTGTGTTCTGATTGGCCGAGAGCAGTACGGTGTGTTCTGATTGGCCGAGAGCAGTACGGTGTGTTCTGATTGGCAGAATCTCTCTGTTTATCTCCATTTCTGTCTCTGATCCCATGATGAATACAAATCCAGTTCACTCCTGTCTGTCTCTCTCTCCGTCGCTCCCTCACTCTCTCTGTCTCTCTCTTTCCTCTCCCTATCCCTCTCTTAATGATTGGAGCAGATGGCCTTTCATGAATAAGGCGGTTACCCTGGCAACAGTGGTGTCTGAAGGCACTTGCTAAGTCTAGGTCACTGATATAGCGACCACACTGAGGGAGGAAGTGGGGGGAAGGGACAGAGAGGAAATGGATTGTTTTTGTGTGGGGGTCATTGTGATGATATCAGATGGCATGCTGTACTGTGTGTGTGTGTGTGTGTGTGTGTTCTCACAGACCACCACTTCATTAGAGTCTGTGTGTGATATAGACCGAGTACACACACACACACACACACACAAGATGACCACCAGTTGAATACACTGGCTCTGTCCCAAACCACTGGCTACACTAAATATAAAGTTCAAGCCGAAACCAACTTTGGAAAGCGTAATATTTAGCATAAGGTGCTAGCTAACTTGCTAAACGTTTAGCTATCACACCAAAGTTCACCTGCGGTTTCAGTCCCAAACCGCACTCTGTCTTTGAACCTGTCGTATTATTTAGTAGGGTAGTATTGTGGTTTGGAACACACTCAATTATGCCATAATTTATAAACACAGTCATGGGCTGCGTTCCAATCCACACGCTATCATAATAGTATAGCGAGTAAATAGTGCACTAGTTATGATGCTATAACACTGTAGCAAGTGGCATTGTGTATTTAGCTAACACTGCAACAAAGTTCGCCTGTGGCTCCGTCCCAAACCACACACTAGAGTAAAGCACTATACGCTACCGTTATGTGATTTAAAGCACAGCCTTTCAGAGACCGTAACACACGTTATATGTTCGTCATTACCGTCCGGTTACCATGGCAACTGGACTCACAGCATGACAATATAGGTTACTATTTGTAGCATTTGGGACACAGCCACGGGGACAGACTGAATCACATTCACCCCACAGCCATGGGCTCCGTTCCAAACTGCTATACTAACTAGTAGCTATGCACACTACTTATCAAATGCTAAGTGTTGGGTAAGTAGCTAGCTAGGGAGGTGTTTAGCCGTTACCATGACAGCCGTCCTCTTCCTGTCACCGCGTTATCACCGCATTACTGTATTAAATAGTGTGACTGCAGGTGAGCCTCTCTCGGCTCTGCTGTGTGTGTGTGTGTGCGTGTGTGTGTGTGTGTGTGTGTGTGAGAGAGAGAGAGAGACGTCACTGACCCTGTTTCCACAGGTTTCAGGTATCTGATGTGTTATTTGAGCTGAGGAATGTGCAGCAGCTGTGTCCTAAACCCCTAATCATCAAACCCCTAACCCTAATGGAACACTCCTTTAAAGGTGCAGTCAGTGTTTTTTTTTTTTTTTTTTTTTGTAAACTTAGTACACTTTTTGTTTATACTGCATTTGCATGGATTTGTATGGAACACTGATGGGATGTTGTGCATTTGTGTGGATTTTCTCAAACTATCCAAACTTATCCAAAGTATCTCAAACTTCTGAGTTTGTCCACAATTTGCATTGCGGTTCCTATGGCAACAAGCGGCACAGGTTTGTTTTGTTTGAGTTCCTGTTTTATTAGCGCTTGTGTGCTATCAGCTATTATCTGTAATATAGCTCTCTGCATATAAACTTGATTATAATAAACGGTCAGATTATTCTTAGTGAAATGTCACTATCAGTTCCTCTCTTTACACCAGACCACAGTGGCGTCGCGTCCAACACACCGTCATGTTAATCACACTGAGCTTTACACTGGACACGGACAGCACACAGGGCGGATATTAAAATAAAAATAAAGTATGTGTGTGTGTGTGTGTGTGTGTGTGTGTGTTAGAGCTGGAAACGCTGCAGAACCCAGTCTTCATGCTGTACGCTGCAGCTGCAGTGTGACGTCTGTCGTGTAAACGGCACACGGCGATGTTTCAGTCTGTTCAGTTAAACGTAAACGCGGTGAAAGTCGTCACAGAGCGTAGAAGTGAAAATCTCACTGGATTAACCAGCATGATGTGATCGTATACAGCGCTAACGCATGTTTATAACATTTCCCGAAGGTTATAGCTACTACAGCAGTGCAGGAACGCACAAAAAAATCATCAAAAACAAAAAAACACACAACAAACAAACAGAAAAGTTATAAAATCATACAGATATCCCTGTGTGATGTGTTTTAATTGTGTTGATTTTATTAAGATGCGTTTTAATCTTTAAATAAGAAAGTTACAGCATTGTGTGGATTGTGCGCTTGTTTACAGTAGCAGCTCTGGAATTTATACTAATTGCTGCTTTAGGAATTATTGGTGTGTTTGGTGGAATTTTGGGTGATTAAAATGTGACCACTGAGTTCCAAACCCCTGCTTTAGCTGTATCTCAGAATAAACACTGATTGAAGCTTTAACTCTAACCCTTACTGTATGTGACACAAATTCAGCCTTAAACACGTGTGTAATGAGAAACACACAAACACAAAACAACTGAACAGCTATAACCTGCTGAGCAACTTAACCCTTAACCCACTTCCTGTATCTGTAGTCTACTTCCTGTGGAACAAGTCCAGCTGGAATTCTGACTCTCTTACTTGCAATGACACACTTGATTTCACACACACACACACACACATACACTCAGTGTGTGTGAGACCGTTTGAGAGCAGAAACACTGCTTTCTGAAATGTTGGTGACCAACTCAGTTTCACTTCCTGGGTCACTGTACACACACACACACACACTAATAACATACATACAGAGTGCATCAGAGAGTGAGACAGGCACTGAGTGAGACTGGCACTGAGTGAGACAGGCAGAGAGTGAGACAGGCAGAGAGTGAGACTGGCACTGGACGAGACTGGCAGGGAGTGAGACAGACAGGAAGTGAGACAGACAGAGAGTGAGACAGGCACTGAGTGAGACAGGCAGAGAGTGAGACAGGCAGGAAGTGAGACAGGCAGAGAGTGAGACAGGCACTGAGTGAGACTGGCACAGGGCGAAACAGGCAGGGAGTGAGACAGGCAGAGAGTGAGACAGACAGAGAGTGAGACAGGCAGAGAGTGAGACAGGCAGAGAGTGAGACAGGCAGAGAGTATCCCCCAGTATCTGGGTGTCCGTCACACTTCCTGATTCAGTAACACATCTTCAAGGAAACACTCTGATTCACTGACACATTTTGAGAAATGTGTGTGTGTGTGTGTGTGTGCGTGTGTGTGTGCGTGTGTGTGTGAAAGTGTGAGTTCTGCTTCATCTACACCACAAACATCAATCAGATATGATAATTACACCTCTATGTGTGTGTGTGTGTGTCAGACATACTAACGGCTATGCTTCGCTAACTCAGAGAGAGATGCTGCTTTTCTTGGCAGGAGCTAAATTACAGCCCATGGAATTCTGGGATTGTGTTTGCAAACACGGAAGCCATGTGCGCATACACACACACACACACAGACACACACACACAATAAACCATCACTGAATCAACCTGAGATTCCTCAAAGATTCAGTATATATCTACCTTTTCCTGACGTTTAAATTTTCTCATGATACACTTCAGTATTCCGTACACTTCATTATTCTGTACACTACAATATTCTGAATACTACAGAATTCCATACACTTCAGTATTCTGTACACTACAGCATTCCATACATTACAGTGTGCTGAACACTTCAACATTCAATACACTACAGTCTTCCAAACAATTTAATATTCTGTAAACTACAGTGTTCCATACAATTTAATATTCCGTACACTGGAGTGTTCTGCACACGTGAATATTCCATACAGTACAGTGTTCTGTGCACTATCCGTTCACTTCCGTATGCGATACACTACATTATTCCAGACACTACAGTGTTCCTTACACTACATTATACCAGACACTACAGTGTTCCTTACACTACAGTGTTCCAGACACTACAGTGTTCCTTACACTACAGTGTTCCAGACACTACAGTGTTCCTTACACTACATTATTCCAGACACTACAGTGTTCCTTACACTACAGTGTTCCAGACACTACAGTGTTCCTTACACTACATTATTCCAGACACTACAGTGT
>CM075005.1:460709-464135 GCA_037576675.1 Pangasius sanitwongsei | reverse complement strand
ACGGACGATCGAGAGCAGGAAACCTTCGTGCTCTATTCAGCTGTGAAGAGCCTCACATAATTCAATACATCCTTTTTTAATTATTATTTTTTATTGTAACTATTTGAATTAATTTGGTCACAAATGGTCAGTGTGTTATGTAAACCATTTATATGTTTACAACATGTACATTATGTTTAATAGCCATTAAAAAGGTGACTATGACGTTACAGGAAGTAGATTTCATTGACACAGAGTCAGTATACTAATATTGTTGTTGTTTAAATTAATATAAATAAAAAAGGATCAGAGCGTTTATGTCAGATAGAGGTATAAAGTTAATTTATATTCACATATTCCACAAGATCATTTAAATTAATTTTTTTGGGATAAACTAAAGTTAGTTATTCCGTTCAGTCATTAATGTCACTCTTTTTATTATTGTGTGCAAAATGTTAATATTCTGTATCTGTGTACGTTATTAAACTTTTTTAAAAAAAAATGTTATTAAATGTTATAGGAGTGATGTAATTAATCCACTTGGGAATGTAATCCAGTCTGTCTTTAAAAGAACATCAACACCATTTTCATGCTTTATGTGCAATATCGGTTTTAACCACAAGGCGGCAGCACAGCACAAAGCAAATCTTGGTTGTGGAGGCTCGTGATACAGGCTGAACACTCGGAAAGTTTTGGAATGGCAAGGCCAATTCTTTTGTTTTTGCTGTAAACTGAAGACAACTTAGAACATGGCACCTTTTGTTTTCAAGTAATCACAAATATTGGAACATGTGACTGACAGGTGTTTCTTGTTGCTCAGGTGTGCCCTGTTACTTTGATTGTTTAAAGAATTATTAGCTCTGAATGTCTACTCTTGGTTTGAGCCCTGTGAAGACTGCATTTGTTGCTAAAAAGGAATAAACCAACATGAAGACAAGCAAGATATTTTGAAGCTGAGAAAAGAGAGAAAATCAATCAGAGCCATTACACAAGCATTTGGCATAGCCAATACAACAATCTGGAAAGTCCTGAAAAAGAAAGAAGCCACTGGTGTACTAACAACCAGACATGGAACAGGTCAGCCAAGGAAAACTACAGCAGTTGATGATAGACACATTGTGAGATCTGTGAAGAAAAACCCAAAGACAAGACTCAGTGACATCACCAACAACCTCTACAGGGCAGGGTGAAGGCATCACAATCCACCGTTTGAAGAAGACTTCAAGAGCAGAAATATAGAGGCCACACCACAAGATACAAACCTCTCATCAGTAGTAAGAGTCAGAAGGCCAGATTGGAGTTCACAAAGAAATACAGGGATGATCCAGAAAAGTTCTGTAACCAAATTGACTTGTACCAAAGTGAAGGAAAGACCAAACTGTGGAGAAAGAAAGGATCTGCTCATGATCCAAAACATACAAGCTCATGGGTCAAGCATGGTGGAGGTAGTGTCATGGCTTGGGCTTGCAGCTGCTTCTGGAACAGGCTCACTAATTGATGATGGATCTCATGATGGTAGGAGAAGAATGAGTTCAGAAGTCTACAGAAACATTCTGTCTGACAATTTACACAGAAATGTGTCCAATCTAATTGGGAGGAACTTCATCATGCAGCAGGACAACGACCCAAAACACACTGCAACACAACAAAGCACTTCATCAGGGGAAAAAGTAGAAGGATTTAGACTGGCCAAGTCCATCACCAGACCTTAACCCAACTGAGCAGCATTTCACCTCCTGAAGAGGAGACTGAAGGGAGAAACCCCCCCAAAACTAACAACATCTGGAAGAAGCTGCGCTACAAACCTTTAAAAGCTTCATGAAAGGAGAATGCAACAGGTTGGTGATGTCAGTGAGTCACCAGTTTGATGCAGTTACTGCAAGCAAAAGATATGCAACCAAATATTAAGTGTTATTTAATTTTATTTACTTTGTTAAATCTCATATTAATAATTCATATTTTCTGTATAACATATAAAGCGTATTGGCTCTGTAGTACTCCAGCTGGGTTGGATTAAGATAACACTGAAGCTTTGTTCTCTCTATAAGTGCACTTTATAGAGTATCACACCCTACACAGTGCACTACATGTCCAACAAGGAGTCATTTGGGACTTTCATACCTCATGCAGTATGAAATAATAACTTATGCACAATACGGAGTAAAAACATCTATCAGATATATAAAAAATAAACAAACAAACAAAAAACCCACAAACAAAATGGCAAAAGTCATATGTGTGTGTGTGTTTGTGTGTTTTATGTTTATGTGTTAGTGCAGTAGAGAGATATAAAACCTCTTTGTTATTTAAAAGTCATCACAGAATGTAAATCAGAGGCAAATGAGGAGCTGTATTTTACCTTCTCCACCACTACAGAGCTATTGTTCCCTCTTTTATACGTGGAGCAATAGCGTTTCTGTCTCTCTCATATCAGCGTGGATGAGTTTCTGTCTCTCACGTCAATGTGGACGTGTTTCTGTCTCTCTCACGTCAACGTGGACGTGTTTCTGTGTCTCTCACGTCAACGTGGACGTGTTTCTGTCTCTCTCACGTCAGCGTGGACGTGTTTCTGTGTCTCTCACGTCAACGTGGACGCGTTTCTGTCTCTCTCACGTCAGCGTGGACGTGTTTCTGTGTCTCTCACGTCAACGTGGACGTGTTTCTGTCTCTCTCACGTCAATGTGGATGTGTTTCTGTCTCTCTCACGTCAACGTGGACGTGTTTCTGTCTCTCTCACGTCAATGTGGACGTGTTTCTGTCTCTCTCACGTCAACATGGACGTGTTTCTGTCTCTCTCACGTCAGCGTGGACGTGTTTCTGTCTCTTTCATATCAACGTGGATGTGTTTCTGTCTCTCTCACGTCAATGTGGATGAGTTTCTGTCTCTCTCATGTCAACGTGGACGCGTTTCTGTGTCTCTCACGTCAACGTGGATGAGTTTCTGTCTCTCTCACGTCAACGTGGACGCGTTTCTGTGTCTCTCACGTCAACGTGGACGTGTTTCTGTGTCTCTCACGTCAACGTGGATGCGTTTCTGTCTCTCTCACGTCAACGTGGACGCGTTTCTGTCTCTCTCACGTCAACGTGGATGCGTTTCTGTCTCTCTCACGTCAACGTGGACGTGTTTCTGTCTCTCTCACGTCAGCGTGGACGTGTTTCTTTCTCAAAAAACATTTTAACCACCGCCTTTGAAACTTTTACACGGGGTTTAATACAAAATTGAGAAAGAAATAAAGTGTACAAAAAGGGAAAGAAAAGGGAAAGACAGGAACAGAGAAAAAAGAAAAGGGAAGAAAGACAGAATGAAAGGAACATAAAAGAAAAAAGGGAAATAAAGAAAGGGACAGAGAAAAGCGGAAATAAAGATATATTATATGGCCAAAAGTATGAGAACATCTGACTGTCACACTCATAACGTTCGTCCCCAAACTGTCACCACAAAGCAGA
>CM075005.1:438209-458209 GCA_037576675.1 Pangasius sanitwongsei | reverse complement strand
TCGCCTGTTCAGAACTAACTCTGTCTCTGCGCACTGGACTTGGACTTTTGCACGTCTGGCAAAACTCCGCAGTTTCTCAGTAACATGACAAGCTGCAAATTTTTACTTCCAGAGAAAAAAAAGAAGGAACGACTGTTTATAGCTTTATAACGTGAGTGAGAACAGGAACTAACTCATTTCATGGACGTTCCACAATATTAACCGTTAATGCGCTGTTAGAGGAAAATAATCAACTTCGGCGTGGTGACAGTGACTCCGCCTCATCACACCGAGTCTCTGAGCTCAAATGATCCCAATTACAGAATTTATTCTACAACATTACAATATTTTACTCTGTTTATATCAGTAATTTCACTGGAGTTGTTTTTTAAAGTGACAGGAAGTGAAGGTTAAAATCAAATACTAAAAATCATGTAAAGAACTCACCTGGGGGGGGAAAAAAAAAAAAAAGATGCCTTCATTTGCATAAACCTCATTTGCATATTGGTGTTGAATATTATCAGAGGTTACAATCGTGATGATCTCATGCAGCCACATTGTTCCGTGATATATTATTTTAGTGTTTATTGTTTGTAAATACTCCTCATCTTTTAGGAAAATGGATTTAAAACAGAAAAAAAATTATAATTTTACGTTTGCATTGCATATTTATCAACATCTAATGCTTAATCACAACTAAAATCCCACAAACAAAGTTACTCATTCCAGTTCCTGAAGAATTATGATGAAAAATTGGTGCATATTTAATGAGCTACAGCCTCAATATCAAAGGAAGGCACAATATGCTTTATGTTTTTATTATATATAATATAAATATTCCTCATCCTTTAGGACACTGGATTTAAAGGTGCATTAGTTAAGATTCAGGGTTCAGTAAAATAACTGACAGGAGGCTGATCCTCAAACACAAACAAGCTTTCCGGGCCGGAAGTCAGTTTTCCAGACGGGTTTTGTCCCAGAATTAAAAGGCTTGTGCTGAGGTCATGGCTTCAGTCTTTATTTTTGTGCCATGTTCCACACATTTACCAGGTTATCTGTACAAGTAAGAAATAAAAATAAAATGTCTATTGCACCTTGAAAATTAGTCGCGATATGCAAATGTGTGAGTGCATATTTAATGAGTTATCGCCTCATTTGCATATTTCTAAGCTTGCACACTATGTAATGAGTTTAAAAAAAAGAGAGAAAAATCAGGAAGTTAATGTTATTAACGCAGAGGAAAGAGAGTAAAAAGCGCTTTGTTTCCTGCTGATCTGTTTGAATTGAAGGTGAAATGGAGCTGGAGGTTTTTTGTAGAAGTGAAAACAAACGCGACATGAAGCACAAACCGCTCACCTGTGAGTCTCGCGAAGCCGCCGATGCTCTCCGGAAGCGGTAACTTCTTCAGATACGCCGGAAGCTGCACTTTAATAATCTTAGAAATCGTCTCTAACACCATCTTGAATGACTTTTTTTTTTTTTTTTTTTTTTTTTTTTGTGCGTCCAGTTTTAAATTCACACCTAAGCGAGATGCTTCCTGTCACGTTCTACGTCATGACGTCAGTTCCGCCGCGCTGCCCGCGCTTTTTGCGTAACCCGTGTCACAGGGACGCGGCGCGCGAGCGTAAACACAGATGGAGAATCAGCGTCCGCGGAAGGCGTGAAAAAAACAAAACAAAAACGACAACCAATCAGCGTCTACAGAGCTGGTCGATTCTGATTGGTTCAGATTTTCAGGCACGTCCCGCCTTTTTTTTATTACGTCATGCTCTGGTTGCCAGGTGCGTATTTTTCAGACTTAGATCGAATTATAGCTAGACTTATTTACAATAAAATAATATTATATATCTTATATTTTTAACTTAAAATAAAATGCTAGCAATAATTTATTTAAACTATACGATAACATCTAAATAACTCATTTAGAGCAACATAAGTTTTAGTTATATCTTTATTTTAATCTAATTTAGCTTTAATTTAAATAATTTGATTAAAGAATTGTTGATTTGTGTTATTTGTAAATAAACTATTTAATACGTTTTATATTATAATCATGTTGTATTTAATTTAAAAGCAAATATATAGACTTTTAATATATTATCAGTTTTTGAGGTGGATTTTGTCACTCAGATCTGGCAACCCTCAGTTCATGTTAAACATGTATTGCGGTTTTATTAGCTTTAATTTTCTTCCTAAATTTCTTCGTAAATAAAATTAAATTAAATTAAATAAAATAAGCTAATTAATATCATGATGTCACTCTCTCCATGATTTCTTCTGAATGTTTCCGTTAATTAAAAAAAAACATATTTTTAGCAGGAAAAAAAAAAAAATCAACGTCACTGGACTTCATTACCCACAATCCCTTGCGCTTTTGGGTCCGTTCAGCGCTCCTGTATCGATCATTTATTTATTTTATTTACAATTTAAACTGATTTATAAAACAAAAAAGATTTAATAAAGAAAAGAAGACAAATGTAAACATCCAAAACGTCTTTATGTGGAAAGTTAATATTTATATATATTTTACTTAACGCTCGTATTCTGACAAATCCCGCCTCCTGCTCTGTGATTGGCTGAGAGAATCAGTAGCCTCGCGCTGATTGGATAAGCGCTGAACTGCATGACGTTTTTTATTATTATTATTAAAATAATGTAAAATATTGTAACAAAAACCCATAAAACCTGTTTTTGTTGCAGCAGAAATAAATTTTATGAATAAACATTAGGAATATTAATTTAATCTATCTATCTATCTATCTATCTATCTATCTATCTATCTATCTATCTTGATTGAACCTATTATTGAGTTTTTTATTCTAAACCTTTCAGCAGTGAAACCTGTAGAAACCTAAACGTACATCTGATTACACAAAATAAACTGAATTAAACTTATATGTTGAGATGTCAGAAAAAAAAAGAAAATTGACATTGGTAAAAAAAAAAAAAAAAGTGGAAATTAAATAAATAAAATGTTTAGAATTATTTTAGAATTATTTATTTATTTTATCTCAATGTGTGTTTTGTATAAACTTTGCTTATAGGTAAATTATTTTATTTAAAGTACAATTTTAAACTATTTTAAAATATTGATGTAACCCAGCTTGCAATACAATAACGGAAAAAATAATAAAAAGAAGAAAACAAATTTTAAAAAAAAAAAAGAAAGGAAAAAAAAAGAAAAGAAAACAATAACCGTATAACTCACAGAATAATAAGTAAAAAATTACATGAAAATCTCGCAACTGGCAACCCAAGCGGAAGAGGGCGGGGCTTTCTCGGAAAACGGGTGGGAAAAGAAACAGCACATGAATCAGGCACATGAGAAGACACCTGTGTGTGTGTGAGAGTGAGTGTGAGTGTGTGTATTACTGTGTGTGTGTGTGTGTCATTGCTGCGTGACCCAGGATGTCTCATTGCAGGTTGCTCGCGCGGTTCCTGTGTAAGTTTATAACCTCTTTATTACACTTCACACAGCATTTCAGCTTTAAGCTTTAATTCTAAACCTCGGCGCCATTTTGTTTCTGAATCCGCACAGCTACATGATTAGCATAAACTCCTGTTAGCATGACCCGCTAGCCGGCTAAGCGTTACCAAGGCCACGGTGAACTGATGAACTTTCACCTTTACTGTCGAGTTTTGTATTTTTCTTATAAGCCTTTAAGGCGCTTAAATATGCAGTTTTTTTTATTTTAAACATGTTTAATTTTATATTCTTAAAGACGTATTTTCAGTAATTAGCCAGCTAACCCGTTTCTAGCCAGCGGTTTACTGTATTTTTGCCCGTTTGAAAGGCAGAATCTCAAACGGCTCCGGTTTGTGAAAGCTAGTGCACTAGATAGGGCTCAGGAGTGCAGCGGCCGCAGTGACGGTCTCGCGCACTAGAGTAGGGAGCATGTAGTGATTTAGGATCGAGCCCACCTCCATTACAGTCCTGTATAACCTGCATTATTGTTTTAATCATTTAAACATGAATTAATGAGAGTTGATGGAAAAATAAACCTGAAAAGTTTTTTTGGTAATGTATTTATGCATTTAAATATAAATATTTTAATAAATTAAACTAAATTTATATAAAAGTAAATAATTGAACTGTAATTAAATGTTAAATATGTTTATAAATCTATAAATATTATGAAATAAATTTGTTCAGAAATAAATCCTCGTCTTCGTGCGACTCGTTCAGACTCGTGCAGCTTTGGACTTTGGTTGAAGTTGCTGTTATCACGTCCCGGACGCTGATTATTTTCCTCCAGCTGCAGGTTTCGCAGGTGTTTTATTCCTCTTGCGCCTCGGCGACCTGCTGATTACTGAGTTTTTATCCCTTTAGTGTTGCATTTAGTGCTGATAGACCCACACTGTGACCAAACTTTACTCAAGAAGCAGCTAAAATATTTACAAATAATTATTAAAATAAAAATGTTTATTTATTGATTTTAAAATCAACTTTATAAAAGAATAGATTATTAATAAGTTAATGTATTTAATGCATTATATTTTATTTAGTTAAATAATTATTTTTAGTGTAAATGTTTGTTGATTTTTTTTTAAAAACGTATAACCAAGTCTTTAAAAAGACTTCATTGAAAAAAGATTTTTAAAACGTATTTGTTGTTGTTAAATAAATAATCAGAGTCACACAGTAACTGATAAGTGGTTCTGTGAATAGGGTTTGACCTTTGACCTTTGACCCTGTGAGGTGAGGGTCTCGCGCTGTGTACTCAGCAGTATCCGAGGTTAGAATCCCGAAGCTTCCGGGAGATTTTCACAGTGTGGATCCGTGGACGCGTAACGCTGACGTTACCCATAATCCCTTGCGCGAGGGGGAGGAGTTTTGTGACGGTTACAGAAATAAATACATTCAAATTAAATTTAATCAGAATAAATTGTAAATGTGTGAATTTATGAGGAAAATGAAATGAAGGGAAAGTAAATTAAATAAATTAAATGATGTCAGGAATAAAGAATGAAGAAAAGCTGAAACGCAGTTTTATTTAACCAGCAACGTAAACAAATATAATAAAGTGTGTGTGTTTATGTGTTTGTGTGTGTGTGTGTGTGTGTGTGTGTGTGTGTTTATATGTGTTTGTGTGTGTGTGTGTGTATGTATATATGTGTGTGTGTGTGTGTGTATATGTGTGTGTGTGTGTGTGTATATGTGTGTATATGTGTGTGTGTGTGTGTGTATATGTGTGTATGTGTGTGTATATATATATATGTGTGTGTGTGTGTGTGTATATATATGTGTGTGTGTGTGTGTGTATATGTGTGTGTGTGTGTGTGTGTGTATATATGTGTGTGTGTGTGTGTGTGTGTATATATATGTGTGTGTGTGTGTGTATATATATATGTGTGTGTGTGTGTGTGTGTGTGTGTGTGTGTATATATATATGTGTGTGTGTGTGTGTATATATATATGTGTGTGTGTGTATATATATGTGTGTGTGTGTGTGTGTGTGTATATATATGTGTATGTGTGTGTGTGTGTGTGTGTATATTACCCGAACCCCTCCTCTACAATAACGTTAGCTTTACTCCTCAGTGCCAGTGGAGGTGTGAAGTCCTTTCACCTGTGAGGTGAGACGTGATGATGTAATCTGTCACTCCTCACACTTCCACCTTCATTTAACAACAACAGCACACACTCCCACGCCTCACTAACAGCTAGCATCAGACAGGGAGAGAGATCAGATAACCCCCCTACACACACACACACACACACACACACACCCACCCCGTGATCTTCACTAAGCCCAATACACACTGCTAACTAACTACTGTTTATTACACTGTTAGCCATTAGCATCACAGAGGGACTACATTTAGCTAAAGACATGTTAGCATGTAATGTATGTTATTAGTAACAGACTAAAAGACAACAGTGCTAGCTTGCTTCATTAGCTTAGCTTTCAACGGTTATAGAGTTATTTAAAAAAAGTTGGTTAGTTAACATTTGTATAAAATATTAACAAAATACGTCTAAATCTAGATAACGTTTTTTCTTCTTCCTCGTCTAATATTATTATTATTTACAACAGTACAGAAACAGAAACAATGCTAAATAATGAGCACACAAAAAATAAAATACGCAAAAAATATATTACAATTTTAATAAATAAAAAAATAATTTTAATAAATAAAAATTTAACAACAAAAATTAAACTTGATTTGAAAAAATATTTAAAATGATTAACAAAAATAATTGGTGAATAATTATAAATATATAATACATACACTATAAATCTTTATGATTTATTATAAATATAACTACGATTTTTTAAAGCGCATTTTAAAAATATTTGTACTTAACGAATCCAAGAATTTTATAAATAAAAAACACTAATAAAAATAATACACTACATATATGCACAATTAAAAAAAGTATTATTTATTTAATGATTATTTATATATTATTAATATAAATATATAATATACTTATATTTATACACACACATATATATATATATATATATGCTTATAAAATTATAAATAAATGATTATATATTATATTATATTATATTATATTATATTATATTATATTATATTATATTATATTATATTATATTATATTATATTATACATAAATCTGTATTGTAATTACAGAATCTAAATTTTCAACATTAACTCCAAACATTTCCTCCTGCTGTAGATGTTGTGAATGTATTTGTTTTTTGTTTTTTTTTTTGTTTGTGCGTTCACACTGAATCTAACACACACACACACACACACACACACACACACACACTCCCACCCCAATAAACACACCTCCAGGGCGAATACACACAGTGACTCACCCCAACAACACATCATAAAGACCAGAGAGACTCGTTAGTGGAAACACTGCAAGTCCTCAATACTGCTGTACTGTCCCTGTGTGTGTGTGGGTGTGTGTGTGTGTGTGTGTGAGATGAGAGTGGGGTTTTAATCCTACAACCCTCCCCCAACACACACACACTCACACACACACACACACACACACTCCTGTTTTTTCTTCCTGCTGTCTGATGCTGCTTTTAAAGCTCATAACTCGGAATTCCTATGCAGGATCTCGGGACGGTCTCCTCAATCCCGAGTTCAGCAAGTGACATCAAATTCAACATGGCCGCTCGCAGCATGAGCAGTAAACACAGCGATTACCTGTAAATGAGCTATAAACTGTACACACACACACACACACACACACACACACGTATCAGCTTCAGATCCTTCAGCACACAGACGTGTTTATTCACTCGCTGAAGCTGTAACACTGAGGAGATAAAGACACATCACTCAGCGCAGTTAGCTGGAGAGATCGCTGCTAATAAAAGATCTCGGAATTACGTCGTTCCAGCTGCAGCGTTAGTCCTGGAGTTCTGAGAGTTCTGTCTGAATACGTCATATCCGACGTAGTTCCGAGTTCCGACTTCAGACTTCTTAAGTAACTCGAATGCAGCATAAATGCAGGACATAGCAGTGGGCGGAGTTACACCATGATCATTTACAAAGCTCCGCCCACTTTCTGTCAGCGAACTCGTATTATATTAATGTTTTATTTCCAGCAGTTTATTTCATAATAATGATCTGTTCAGTGCACAGACACAGCTCGTACACATTCAGCGCTGAAATCTGGTTTAGGTGATAAAATATCGTGTTTAATTAAATTACGCGTTCTGATTGGTTCAGCCGAAACGTTACATAATTACTATTTCCCTTTTCTCTCCTTCCTCTTGTTTTTTATTTTTAATTGAAAATATTCTTTTTTTTTAAATGCATCTTTTCTCTCTTCCTTTTCTGTCCCTCTGTTAGAGACACTTAGTTTTTTTTAACACTCCAAAAAAACTCACTTTTTACAATAAATAAAATAAAATGAATAAAAATGTCACAGTAGAAGGTTAAAGTCTGTAGGGATGTAAAATGTCTTATACGTGTGTTAAGATACGATTTCTGTAAAACTGGATGGAGTCACAGATTTGTAAGCTGTTATCGGAAACCCTAATTAATTTCATAAGCATCATTTGGTCCCGCCCCCTCTCTGACCACGCCCCCTATCTGACCACACCCCTCTATGGCCACACCCCCTTGAGAGCTTTCGCTTTCCCACATTCAGGATGCAGGACCCTGCTGGGGCAGATGCAGAGCTTTACAGGGCTTTATTCACACACTGCCTATTATCTACTCACACACACACACACACACTCACAAAGACCCTCGGGGCAAGAACGCGTGCTGCGGTCGCCTGTTCCCGTGACCCCTCTGTGTGTGTGTGTGTGTGTGTGTGTTTCCTGAAAGTTGAGTCCAGCAGTAACTAAAAAAGTCTTTATTGTCATGTAGAGTTTTAAAGTTCTGACTGATTCTGCTGCATCATGTGTTCTGTAGTCACATGACAGCATTTATTTATTTATTAAGTTTAATGTAAATTTAAAGACAATTTCAGAAGGAACATGCTCCCCTGTGCATGCACACACACACACACACACACACAGTTTAAAATTAATATTCTGAACCAAAGCTAAATTATGGAGTGGCGTTTAGTGAAGTGTCCATCAGCGTTTATTTCCTGTGTGCAGGTCTGTTTTTAAAATCTATTGATTTTAGTTGATACTGAATATAGAGTTTATAGAGTTTAAAGTGTGAGCTTAATGAAAAATGTAGCTGTACTTTACAAATTATCCCTAAAAAAAAAAAAAAAGAAACTTAAAGTTTTCCATAATTCCACTTTAAGGAGTACAAACTTTTTTTTTTTTACACAGAATTATCTAAAAGTTTATTAATTATCTAAATAGTCCTTTAACTTTTCTAGTCTTAAGAGTATATAAAGGTGGACGAAGACTTTATTTATTGATCTTGGATTTAACAGCCCCAGGGAAGGAGGGAGAGATAAAGAGAGAGAGAGAGAGAGAGATAAAGAGAAGGAGGGTTAGTGTTTAACAGAGCCTGAGAGTTGACGACCTCGCTGCCCTCTGTGCTCTATAAACTCTTTGTCTTTGAAAAAAGAGGGAGTGAAAATGTCCCCTTCTGGTCACCTGTCAGTAATCAGCCAATAAGCTAATCTAGATGACCAGAAAGGTCAAAGGTCATGTGTGTCAAATGTCCTGGAATACAATAACAGACAAAAAGCAGTGAGTGAGTGCATGAGGATGCATTTAAGCGTTTAAATTTTACTGAAAATGTAAAATAATGTCTAACACTTTACTTATAAACCTCTTTATCTGTTACTTCGAAAAGGAAAGTGTCACAATGAAACTCTAAAAACTACAACATTCCACACACACACACACACACACACACACACACACACACACACACAGCTCCCTACAAATAATTTGTGTTAAATAGAGAACATTTGTTTAATTGGAGTGTTAAAGATTTGACGAGTGAAACAGGAATGAAAAAGTGACTTAAGAACGAACCAATAATTATGATGTATTTATATCTTATTATTAACACTGCCCTCTAGTGGTCACGCATACACTCAACACGCTATTATATTTTAGACCACAGCACTACTGAGTTCTGCGCTCTGATTGGTCAGAAGGTGTTGATTAGTTTTCTATAACAGCAGCTCTGACAGTAGCACAGGTTTATATTAATGAGCTCGTTCTGATACATTATCGTTGCTATAGCAACAGCTCATTCACAGGGACGTGTACAGCGACGCTCCACTGATAATAAACAGATTAAAAAACGTGTGTAATCATTTAAATTTGAAGTTTTCATAAGGTAAGTAAGGAGAAGTTTATGTGACATTGATGGAAGGAGTCTCCAGTGTCAGCGCTTTGTAACAGTCAGAGGTGAAGCTGTAACTTTACGTTTTCAGACGTCTTCAGGATGGAGGAGTTTACGCTTCTTTGCGGTTTCTCAGTAACATGATGGAACAAGCTGTTTCTTATAATGTCTTGTGTATTTGTTTGTTTTATTAGCTGCTATAACGTAAGTGAGAACAGGAACTAACATGTTTACAGAAGATTAAATGTAACTATAAACTGATAGAAAATATGATGTTTCATTCTTTAATAAATAAATAAATAAATTGTAATTGTTGGTAAATCGCTGTGGTACAAGAAGAATAAAATGCTTGGGGGTGTGCTGTTATAGGAAAATAATCAACTTCAGTATGTTTTTTAAACTTATTTATACAACATTTTTCATTCTAGCAGCGATTTACATTATTTATTCACCAAACTTGTATCATTCTGCTGATCACAGAATGGCTAAAGAACAGTTCATGTTACTCCAAGCTGTTTGGAATAATAATAATAATAATAATAATAATAATAATAATAATAATAATATAAATTATATTTTTGCACTATACAATAACATTATTATTACAAGAAGACACTTTTTGGAAGAATTGGCTGATATCCAAAGTAAGATGAAAATAAATATTTGAAATCATGTTCCTAATTGACATTTTTCTGTGTTATTCACAATAACTCCGCCATCTTGTGGTAGATTGTTGAAGTACACAGGAACACTGCCCTCTGGTGGTGCTTTATAATTATTACAGTGTGTGTAGACTGAGCGCAGTGCTATTGTCTCACATCAGTTATCTTTTTCTTGAATTTTCTGCCTCACACACCTTTGTTTCACAACCCACCATCACTTTCAGCTCCTTGTATGCCACAGGATATTATTTATTTTAAACATTATTTACACTATTTTACTGTCATGTGGAGGCCAAGGAGAGTCCCGGCAGACGGGTACAAGTGCAGAATCTCTTTAAAGGGAAAACAGCTAATAAACAAACAAGGACTGGGAAAGAACCAAAACTAGAACTACAAAGGCTAGGCTAATGCTAGGCAAAGCAAGGAAATGTTGCACTAGAAAACAAAAGCTATACACAGTGCAAACAGTAATGGCAATTTAACCACAAACAGCCACAGACATGAACTTAATGCTCCAACAACCAAAGAAGGAAAACACGGAACTTAAATAGGGCGATTAATAAAAAAAAAAATACAAAACAGGTGTGCAAAATCAGGAAAGGAAATGGAGCAGACAACAAAAGAAGAGATTCAAAGAGTGAGTGAGAGCGCCCTCTAGTGGTCTGGGGAGGAATTGTTCATGGCAGCCGTGATATTCTACATTATTTTACACACAGAATCTTTTGTACTTCTTTAGTTTATACTCTATTTTATATATAATTTTACACTATTTCACACACTATTTATACTATTTTACATTATCTGTATACTATTTTACACCATTTCACATGCTATTTATACTATTTTACATTATTTGTATACTATTTTACATTATTTCACAGACTATTTATACTATTTCACATTATTTGTATACTATTTTACATTATTTCACACACTGTTTATACTATTTTACATTATTTGTATACTATTTTACATTATTTCACAGACTATTTATACTATTTTACATTGTTTGTATACTACTTTACACTATTTCATATACTGTTTATACTATTTCACACTATTTGTATACTATTTTACATTATTTGTACGCTATTTTACATCATATTTTACTATTTCACACTATTTATACTATTTTACATTATTTGTATACTATTTTACACTATTTCACACACTATTTATACTATTTTACATCATTTGTATACTATTTTACACTATTTCACAGACTATTTATACTATTTTACATTATTTGTATACTATTTTACACTATTTCACAGACTATTTATACTATTTCACATTATTTGTATACTATTTTACACTATTTCACACACTGTTTATACTATTTTACATTATTTGTATACTATTTTACACAATTTCAGACACTGTTTATACTATTTCACATTATTTGTACTATTTAAACTATTTCACACACTAGACTATCCAACATTATATTTTACTATTTATACTATTTTACATTATTTGTATGCTATTTTAAATTATATTTTACTATTTTACACTATTTCACACACTATTTTTACTATTTTACATTATTTGTATACTATTTGACATTATTTCACACACTATTTATACTATTTTACATTATTTGTATACTATTTTACACTATTTCACACACTGTTTATACTATTTTACACACTATTTAAACTATTTCACACACTATACTATCCAACATTATATTTTACACTATTTTACATTATTTTTTAATGCTATTTTACATTATATTTTACACTATTTACACTGTTTATACTATTACTATATAACCGACCACTAGGGGGCAATGTGCCCACTGGATTGAGATGCACCTGATGGAAAATTTGAACACAAAGAAAAACAGAAAACATCTCAGAGCTGGCTGATGTGATGGAAACAGGAAACAAAGATGGTGAAAAGCAGAAAGGGGCTGATTTTACGGTACACTGGACAGGTTATTATGTTATAATGAGTATGAGTTAAATATGATATATTCCTCACAATTTATTATTAAATAAGCACAATCGGATACTGGAGATTAGATAAATGAGATAAAATAAATGAAAAAATATAAATTAAAATACAAACATTGAAATTTAGGTCTGTATTATATAATAACAGCATACTTTAAATTGTGTTAAACATGTGACATATGGTCTTATTGTTATCATATAAAAGATTTCCCTTTAACCATTATAAATATAAGTATTTTTTTTTAAAGTCATAAGCTTGTGCCCTGAATGTGTGCAATACTGTGTGCAGAATTGAGATGCATTATCATCCACATGAGCTGCAATATATCCGTAAAAATGGCGGTGGAGGTTAAAGTCACATTAATAAGGAGCAGAGCTGCTATAATCCCGAGATGTCAGGAGGTTTACACGCACGGAAAATTCAAGGCAAGGAGGAGGAGGGCGAAGCGGGGAGTCGGAAGTGCAATTTCCATCTGCTAATTGAAAAGCCGAAGCCGTCCTCGCCTCACAAAGAGTGTGTGCGTGTGTGTGTGTGTGTCCTCTGCGCCCTGCGGCGCTCCTGGAGGAACCGAGTGGTAATGACCCGCCATCATCGCCCTCGCAATTAATTGCCGCTCCGCAGGAAAAAAAAGGAGGCAGAGTCTTCTCATTATATCACTGTAGTGCAGCTCACTAGTCCACACACACACACACACACACAGCTTCTCCATCATATTAGTTTGTCATACCTCTTCACCGACTCACACGTCCAGTAAAATCACACTATCACGATAATCACCAAACATCCTATCATGGATTCATTAATGATTTTATCCTTACTGTGTACTAACAACGTCAGAGCCTAATTATCGAGGCGTTTTAACCCGCTGGAGAGCTCCAGTACTGCAGATGGTGCTGGTAAAATTTCACGAATGCGAGATGAGGTTCGCAACTCCTCAACATCATTCATCTCGTTTGTAATGACCGATCTCAGACCTTGGTTTGCGTATTCGTTCACAGAATTACAAAGAAATTACATTGCAAGTGAAGTTTCTGTACGACGTCCCATTGCTTCTCGGTTATGTCATATTGTTCAAGCTTGTTTACTCACAACAAGTTGCTAGCTTAGACCAGCTAGCTTTTTTAAACCACCAAGGAGCAAGCTAATTTAGCTAACTAAATAATTAACCTATACATAACCTGTCTGGAAGTCATTGCCAATTTTCTTTAAGTCAAATCTTAGCAACTAGCTTCCGTGCTAGCAGAGAAGGTCTTTTCTAGCTATGAGAAATGCCTCTAAGCAATAACATATGAAACATCATGCTAACTCTAGCCAAGGATTTCAATACAAGAGAATTTTAGCTAGCCAGCAACTTGGTGAAAGCTAATTCATGCAGACTATCCATGTGCTTTAAATTGCGTATGTAGTGCTCATGTAGCGTGCCAGTCATTTTTAGCGTGAGTATTGTGTTCATTGGAAACAATGGCTAAACTTCTAGCAGCCAATTGGATAAATCCTACCAGATCCTAGATCTGCTCCTGTGGCATTTCCTCTACCACAACAAACAATTTGGTAATTATGCAACAGCTCTCAATAAAAAAAAGAAGGTTTCCTACTATTTGTCGTACAGCGGGTAGCGTTGCCACATCACATCTCCAAGGTTCCCAGTTTTATCCTGAGCTCAGGTGATCCTCTGCCTGGAATTCTCCCCATGTTCTTGTGGGTTTCTTCCGGTTTCCTCCCACCTCCGGATCATCCGCCACCCTGACGAGGATAAAGCGTTTACTGAAGATCAAAGAATGTTACCTACAATTAGGGCATGACTGTTCTCCTCTTTGATGCAGTAGCCCTGGAGAACACTAGCAAGACTTCACATGGCTTTTGAGATAGTCTGAAGGACTGCAGACTTTGGCAGTCTCATGTTGGAAAAAGAGCCAAGAAAGAGGCCTGGAGCTGAAGCAAGTTTCTCAAGAGGACCTTAGAGAATTAAATTTGTTCAGAGTGTTGGGTCCAGTGCCTGAACCTGTCGTGAGGTTCCAAAAGACTCCTACAGGTGCCCCTGGTAATCAGGTACATTAGGAAATAATGTACTGTACTACCACTTCTTTGTTCTCCAAGGTACAGACTTTTAAAGTTACACTGCATTTTCTTTCTACTAACGGCCTACCATTGAAGGTACCACCCCCAATGGTAGGTATTTGAACCCTGAAAGTTAACATCCTGGTCTCCTTCAAGGGCTCCTTGAAATCAGGTGGACAGCTTCAAGGGGTGCCAGTACATTTCAACAGAACCAGGTGGTACTGTAGAGCTGAAATCTGCCTATAAGTACTAACACAAGATAATGGGACAAATGGGACTCACAAGGATGGAGGTACTCTTACACTACCACCTCGAGCACTTTGATTTTCATATTGAGAAATAAGAGTATGGATCTTCTCAATACTGCACCCTACACATGGTAGTCAGGGATTTGGTTAGTTACAGTGTTTTATACCTTTTTAACCTGGTCACCACTGTATGGATTGAACCATGGGATTAAAATAAAGATCCTTTAAGGTTTAGTAGGGCACTCCACTGGCACCATTAATAATCTGGTCCTGTTTGGTCCCTCAAATGGTGTTCTCTTGCTGAACTCAGCTCTGACAGTAACCACTCACATTTCTCTCTCATTTAGAGTTGTTTTTTTGCTTCGCTCCTTCTTTCTCTTCTTCTTCATCATCCACTTCCTCAACATGACCAGTCTCACTACAAACACAGAAAGAGCACATTAGCTATGAATACAGCAGTACTGACAGTTTGTAAATATGGCTATGATAAATAAGGAATAAAATGTAAAAAATTTTGTACGATACTACACTTACTTGCACAATATTAAACTATTAGCTAGCAATACTTGTTAGCTACATTAGCCTTGTGGCTTCAGTGCAAAACGCAAGAGAAACTGAAACGCCAATCTGAAGTGACTGCATTTGCGTAAACATGATGACGTAGTGTATGTTTCATTTTCATTTGGTGTAACCATGCCTTAAAAAAAAACAATTCTGCTTCTACAGGAGTGTGTACCGTCATTTAACAATTACATAGCTTGTGGTGAGTCATCTATCACTATTAATCACTTTCACTGCAGCTATCACGAATTACATTATTACTTCTCTGGCATGTTTACGAGAAGATTCCACCTGACAGACTCACGCTTGAGACACTGAGATATTTATAAACATGCAACGCTGATATTTATTAATATAGTGGAACCCATGGAAATTGACTTAGCAGTCAATGCTAAGTGTAATTACAGTGTAATTTTAGTCATTGGTCAGTAATTTACTACCACGTCTGAAGTAAATGTTGATGTTCCGTCTCGTTTCCTCTCTGACTGTGCCTGTAAGCAGTATGTGCTTGCTACCTACGTTGTTAGCCTCAGTCAGTAGCTAGCTTACACTTGGCTTTCCCAGTTTACCTATTTCCTGGATGCTTAGCAACAGTATCAGCATTCTCACTACTGTAACTACTTGAACATTGAGTTTGTTGTATGTTTACTTTCCGTTGTCAAAGTTTACAACTTCCACTGAAGTATTGCCGTATTACTGAGTGTTAAAGATAAAATTATATCATGGCTATCGCCAAACTTCCAGTACGTTCTAATGTTACAACACTACAAAAGTTGTGTGTGTGTGTGTGAGAAAGAGAGAGAGAGAGTGTTGGTTTCTCAGAAAGTGTGTACACACTCTAATTAGTGCAGCGCGGGAGAGTCAGACAGAGAAAGCGTGGATGGGCTAATAGCTAATGCGCTAGGTGTGTGAGTAAAACAGAAGGAGGAAATGAGGCGCGCTTTTAAATAAACAGCCCAAGGTCGATTCACCTTAGACTGTCTCTCTTTATTCCCTCTGGCCACCTGGTCTGTCTTTCTGTCTCTCTCTCTCCCTTTCTCTCTCTCTCTATTTCTTTCTGCCTCTAACTTTCTGCCTCTCCTTCTCTCTCTCCCTCTCTCTCCCTCTCCCTCTCGCTCTCTCTCTTTGTTTCTTTCTCTGTCACTCTGGTTGTCTTTCTTTCTGTTTGTCTCTTTGTTTGTCTCTCTCTCTCTCAGATATCTCTCCCACTCTCTCTCTCTCCCTCTCTCTCATATGCAGTGTATAATAGGGGAAGAGGGATATGCTGTCATACAAACAGGATGCAAATCACGGAAAACAGATGCACACACACACATGCACACACACACACACACACACACACACACACACACACACACACACACACACGAATAATAAAACTGCCTTTCATACAACGGGGAAAGTGGGAATATTTAACCTCCTACTAGTAAAAGTGCAAAGGAAAGACACTCTATGCCAGATTTCCAACCTTTAAACTTCAAGTCTCTCACTGAAGTAAATTTTTGACTTCGCTAATGTTAATGTCTGTGTGGTTTGATTTTACTAGCATTAACTTTGCAGTGTTAGACTGTCTATTCTCTCTATTGTTTTTGCTTTATATTCCAATCTCTTAGACAAGTTATGGATAAATCAAAATATTGGCTTCCACCTACATTATAAGCTGATGATACACAGTTACACAGTACATAACATCTCCGTCAGACTCAGCAGCACAGTTTCGCAAAATACAAGGTTCAATTTACAAAAAAGTGTAGACGAACAGAAAAGTTTTTATTCTAAATTTCATAAAAGAACTACAGAGACTGGGCAGTAAGTATGTCCACAAAGAGGCTGATTTTCACCTTAGAGTCATCAAAGAAACCATGGCTTAAAAGCACAAAATGGAGCAACGAGAACAATCAGCAACTGGACACTAACAAGACACCGGTTATACTCATAACAGGTTCTCAAGGAAAAAACAGTGACCCTAGAGCAGGGCAGAGGAAACCAAAAACCAGAATCAATGAAAATTTAAACTGCAAGGAAGCAGGTCTTTGTGGGTGTGTCATGGAAGATGAGTGTTACAGTTGCAGGTAGCAAGCCCCTAGTGGTCTACACTGAAGGCACACTAATAACGAAAGTCTGATTTTGACACGGGATCCAACACTTCCTTAGTGACCACCCATGGCTACAGTCCTCCAGTATTGGAACTGGCTCTTTCTCCTATAAGTCCAGTATGGACAGGGATTCTGTCCACCTGTTTTAGTCTGGTGGTTTTGGTGACAAGCCATACCCTCTTCCCTGGCTGATATTCAGGAATGGAAATCTCCTTGCTTCGTTTCTTAAGATATAGTGCGCTCAAGCTAGAGCTGAGCATCTTTCAGGTCCTGCAACTGCAATGAAACCATTCATCAGCTGCTGGGACCTTCTGTCAGGCAGGGTTCCAGTGGAAGAGAAGAATTTGGTAACCAAGGATACATTATAAGGATGTCATTCCTGATTAAGGAATCAAACAGTATTTTCTGGCCAGATGAGAAACTCACACTCTTCCCCCTGACGGCCATCCTGGACAAAGTTCCTGGTGTCCTGAAAAAGTTCCTACATTCCTGAAAAAGTTCCTAGAGTCCTGATAAGCTTATGAATTCTTGATCAACGTTCCTGGCTTCCTAAAAAAAAGGTTTATGGGGACATGAAAATGTTCCTGGATTCCTGAAAAGGTTTATTCTTTTAAAACACGCCTAATCAAGCCCTGCCCCAGCTCCACTGTTTAGCACCAATGGGAGGACCTGGCAAGGCAACAGGACAATGCATTTTAGAAAAATGATTGATCTCCCCCAAATTGGTTGTGTTTCCTCAGAAACTGGAAGGTCAATGACAAAGCCCATCAAAATGTGGGCTCAGGAACTTTCAGGGACTGGAAGAGATTTCAGGGTAACTACTGGTATGTCTCAGCCTGGGCTAAACAGAATGAGATGTAGTGCAGCATTAAGGTAATGCTCACTATTATTTTGGGCAAGTAGATGTTAATTGCTTGTAGACCTTTTGGTGCATCAGGGATCTATAGACTTGTCCTCCTCAATCTCTTGGCCGATATCCCATTGGATGAAATTAACCAGCAGATGGGTGGAATGAAAGGAATAGTCTAAAATACACATAACAGAGTTGTTGGCTTTGGTGAAATAGAAAAATAGGACATTGAAATATAAGCATGCAAAACGTGCACCTGGCTGGGTGAGGCATGACTTGATTGGCCATTCTGATGTACTCTAGAGTGTGATAATCAATGTTCACTAGAGCTGTAATGATACACTCTATAGTCACTATTTGATTCCATTCATGATACTGGCCTTATGATTCGATTCAGTTGGATTTTCAGACTATTTTGAACAAAACTTTTTTGAACAAAAATTATGACTGAATAGACTCCTTTTTTATTTCTGAATCACAAACAATGTTATGTTACAATGCTATTGTAAACAAAATACACTACAGGTTCAGCATATCTAAAAAATAAATAAATTTTAACCAGAAATTTTAACCAGAAATAGAGCTCCAAAGTCGAATAAAATGCCCGAGTTCTGCGACATGTTTCTCACCTCTCTGTAGATCGGGGCTGATGTCATTTGAAAGCTACTGAAGAGCCCTTTTTAACTGTTATAACATGGTTGTGTAACCATATAACTAATAATATGTGTTAGTCATTGTGATCCGGAGCTTTTGGGATTGTGTTCAAACAGTGCAACTGCATTAGATGCATAATTAATAGAATGCTGATATACACAATGTGAACTGCACATTTCCACCATGCACATCATCAAATTTTTGCATAGTGATGCATCATTTCACCACAAGTGGATGGAGGGCACCTTCTTAGCCAGCGACACCATTCCTTCAGGTAGACCCCACATGATAGCCTTGGAGTAAGCTTTCTGAAGAAGACTATGAGGTGTAGCTTTTGCCAGAGCTCCTGGATTAAGATAAAACAGTCCCTATCTCCACTTTTAAGACATCCACCTTGACTATAAATAGGACCTCAGGATTTGGATGGAATAGATGATTCAGCTTGGAGATTGTCACTTTTGTTGCTGGTAACCAAGAAGCCAGTGCAGAACACTTTTTAATAAGGATAGTATGAGGAGCAGCAACAGTTCTGAATCTTCTATAAAAGTTTGATAATCCCTAGTACTAGACACTTTTTCACATCCACAGGTAACTTTTCAGGTTCCCCTAGAACCTCTGGAGCTCTCAAACATTTTTGGGGGTAGGTGACTTCAGCACCACTTTCCCTACCACGAGCACTCTCTCTGGACCCAGGACAAGTCCTCATATGACAATGTGTTCCTCCCAGGATGCAGAGCAGACCAAGATATAGTTGATGTACAAGACTGTTTTCCATTAGTCTCATATGGTTCCTTTGAGTTCTTGAGTTTCTGTAAAAGTACCTGAATTCCTGAAAAAGATCCTAGGATCATGAAAATATTCCTTGCTTCTGAAAATGGTTCTTGAGATCCTGATAAGTTCCTGGATTCCTAAAAAATTCCACGGGTATAAACTGGTCTACGGGTATAAACAGGTCTATGGGTATAAACAGGTCTACGGGTATAAAACAAGTCTACGGGTATAAACAGGTCTACGGGTATAAACCGGTCTACGGGTATAAAACAGGTCTACGGGTATAAAACAGGTCTACGGTTATAAACAGGTCTACGGGTATAAACAGGTCTACGGGTATAAAACAGGTCTACGGTTATAAACAGGTCTACGGGTATAAACAGGTCTACGGGTATAAAACAGGTCTACGGGTATAAAACAGGTCTACGGGTATAAACAGGTCTACGGGTATAAA
>CM075005.1:420822-438109 GCA_037576675.1 Pangasius sanitwongsei | reverse complement strand
TGCGGGTATAAACAGGTCTACGGGTATAAACAGGTCTGCGGGTATAAACAGGTCTACGGGTATAAACAGGTCTGCGGGTATAAACAGGTCTACGGGTATAAACAGGTCTGCGGGTATAAACAGGTCTACGGGTATAAACAGGTCTGCGGGTATAAACAGGTCTACGGGTATAAACAGGTCTGCGGGTATAAACAGGTCTACGGGTATAAACAGGTCTGCGGGTATAAACAGGTCTACGGGTATAAACAGGTCTGCGGATATAAACAGGTTTTTTTATATTTATTCTCAGGGTTCTATAAGTGTCATTACTTGTGTTTCTTTGTGACTGTATTGTTGAATGAATGTAAATGTGTTTTTATTTATTTCTTTATTTCTGTAGTTATTTTTCCAAACTTCAGCAATACAAATGTTCATATTTATCACCAGTAAAGCGACCTGCTGACTCTGACTAGAGAGAGAGAGAGAGAGAGAGAGAAGGGAAAAAAGTTAAAGAGCAGGAGTTAACTGTAAGTGTGTGTGTGTGAGTTACGGCGGGTGATCAGTAGGTGTCCGCATCGCAGCTTCTGCAGCTCCGCGCGCACCGATCACACACACACACACACACACACACACGATCATCTCCTCTCGGTTGTGCCGCTTTTATTCACGGCTGCGCGCGCCAGGCAGACAGACAGGCACGAGCTCGCGCCGCCATAGTTCTTTATTTTTCTCGCGTTTCCGGTTTTTCTTTTCTTTTCTTTCCTTTTTTTTTTTTTTTTTTTTTTTTTTTTTTAAATCTTGTGTGTCTCAGAGCGGGAGGATGGCGCTTCTGTCCTGAGCTCTTCTCCTTCATCTGTCCATCATGAGCCGCTAACAGGAGACCAGACTTTCTCTCTCTCTCTCTCTCTCTCTCTCACACACACACACACACACACACACACACGAATCCTCGGTAGGTAAGTAATATATCTATCTATTTAGTAATATATCTCTTTTTTTTTTCTTGTTTCTATTTCTTTCTTTCTTAATTTCATCCGATTATTACTGACACTGTGCTCTCTCTCTCTCTCTCTCTCTCTCTCTCTCTCTTTCCTCACTATCTTTCTTTTTCTTTCTTTCTGTTCCTCTAACGGTATCCTTCAACCCGTCTCCCATTACTCTCTCTCTCTCTCTCTCTGGTGTTGAGTTTGTCTTTGTCACATGACTCAGGTTTATATTAAACTTTAGAATGAATGTTGAGAAAGAGGTGTGTGTGTGTGTGTGTGTGTGTGTGTGTGTATGTGAGAGAGAGACTGGAAGTCTGAAAAAGTGTGTAAACCACTGATTGTTTTCTCTATCTATCTATCTATCTATCTATCTATCTATCTATCTATCTGTGTATCTTAGCACAGACTCTTGCCTGCTTTAGATGAAGGGTTCTCAGCTGTATAAAGCGGTTCTACGCAGAACCCTGTAACAGGACCATCTTTAACACATCTCTCAGAGGAACAGCTGAAGAACCCTCCACTGTGTTTCTCTCTATCTCTCTTTCTCTGTTTTTATTCCTATATCACTATTTTCTGACTCACTCTCTCTCTCTCTCTCTCTCTCTCTACTTTTCTGCCACTTTTTCCTTTTATATCTCTCTCTTTTTAATTGGCAGTCTCTCCTTTTCTGTCTCACTTTTTTCATTTCTCTCTCCCTTTATGTCTCTCTCTCTCTCTCTCTCGATTTATGTCTCATTCTCTCTCTCTATATCTCCTTTTCTCCTATTGTCTCTGTTTTCCTCTCGCTCTCTCATTATATCTCTCTCCTTTTCTGTCTCTCTCTCTACATCTCTTTCTAACTATCTCTCTCCTGTGCTGTCTCTCTCTCTCTGTCTCTCCTGTGCTGTCTCTCTCTCTCTCCTTTTCTGTTTCACTCCTGTGCTATATATATCTCTTCTTTTCTATCTCTCTCTCTCATTTTCTGTCTCTCTCTCTCTTCTTTTCTCTCTCTCATTTTCTGTCTCTCTTCTTTTCTCTCTCTCATGTGCCGTCTCTCTCTTCTTTTCTGTCTCTCTCTCCTGTGCTATCTCTCTCTCTCTTCTTTTCTCTCTCTCATTTTCTGTCTCTTCTTGTCTCTCTCTTCTTTTCTGTCTCTCTCTCCTGTGCTGTCTCTCTCTTCTTTTCTGTCTCTCTCTTCTGTCTCTCTCTCCTGTGCTGTCTCTCTCTCTCTCTTCTTTTCTCTCTCTCATTTTCTGTCTCTTTCTTCTTTTCTCTCTCTCATGTGCTGTCTCTCTCTTCTTTTCTGTCTCTCTCTCTCCTGTGCTGTCTCTCTCTTCTTTTCTGTCTCTCTCTCCTGTGCTGTCTCTCTCTTCTTTTCTGTCTCTCTCTCCTGTGCTGTTAGTGTGATGCAGTAATGTTGTGGATAGTCAGTGAATTTATTATATCATTAAATACTAAAAACTAGACCAGACTTCTGAGGCCACCCAGCTTGCAGTGTATGTGTGTGTGTGTGTGAGTGTGTGTGTGAGTGTGTGTGTGTGTGTGTGTTTATAGCCCGTTGCCCCGAGCACGGAAGCGATTCGTGACGCCGTAGCTCGGTTAATTAAAAAGCGCGAGCAGCCGGAGGAAGGTAACGTAAGCGGGGGGAAATGTGTTTAACGCGCTTTTATCGGTGGAAATGAGACGCAGCCGGAGAGGGGGGTGGGGGGTGGAGGGGGGGATGAAATGCACACTTCCTCCATCTCCATCACACACACACACACACACACACACACACACGGGTGATGGAGGGATCTGAGGCTCTTTGGCTGAATGAGAAATGGATAAGCGTGAGACAGATCACACACATATGAGGACCTGTGCAGATTTAGCGCATTAGCAGCTAACTCATCTGATAACAGAACATCATAACGGAAATGCAGTCACAGCAAATGCCTTTTCTTTTTTTATGATGGATCTCAATCTGTCACTAAGTTAATGTGCACAATAACATCCAAATCGGTTCATCGCGGTTTTTACGTTATTATCAAAGTAACCCTGTTACCTTGGGAACGACAATTCGGCTGCATCGCGTTCGCAATTTTCAGTTACACACGCAAATAAAAACGTGTATAAGAGTCATGTGTCGGTGATGAGCGAAAAAAACATTCGTATGACGAAAACTCTAAACAATGTTGTTTTGCGAAATCAACCAACTTCAATTTCTGCGTTTTTTCTTCTGTTCTTTAAAATTAGTTCGTAATCAAATGATCTCCAGCTACATGACACTGCTGACAGTAAGAAACAAAATAAACACAACAAAAATAACATGTCAATCAAATACAGCAAAGAAATTTCTGAAAAAATTCTCGTTAGTATCTTTTGTTTTCACGTTTTAACTCGTGTTTGGAGTAAGTGTGCGCCATTTTCACATATTTGAAGGTAAATTGTTGTTTTCAGAAAAATTTGTCTTTTTTCCCCCCCAGATAACAGACAACTTCAACGTCGCACACCAGATTGTGTTTTTTTTTCCTATTAAAAGAAATGAAAATTTGACGCATTTCTGTGTGTAACGTTGTTACCGTGTGCTTCTGTTATGCTGTTTTTCTGAATAATTTATCGAGTGAATCGTGTTGTAGTTTGAGCATGCCATTTTTCATTATTATAATTATTTTGGTTATTTCTTCGTAGAAAACAGTTATGGAACTGTGCAATAATGGGACAGCACGGGTCGTTGTCTCTGTAGCTGTCGTTGTCTCTGTAGCTGTCGTTGTCTCTGTAGTTGTCGTTGTCTCTGTAGCTGTCGTTGCTGTAGCTGTCGTTGCTGTAGCTGTCGTTGCTGTAGCTGTCGTTGTCTCTGTAGTTGTCGTTGTCTCTGTAGCTGTCATTGTCTTTGTAGTTGTCGTTGTCTCTGTAGCTGTCGTTGTTGCTGTAGCTGTCGTTGCTGTAGTTGTCGTTGTCTTTGTAGCTGTCGTTGTTGCTGTAGCTGTCGTTGTCTCTGTAGCTGTCGTTGTCTCCGTAGCTGTCGTTGCTGTAGCTGTCATTGTCTTTGTAGTTGTCGTTGTCTCTGTAGCTGTCATTGTCTTTGTAGTTGTCGTTGTCTCTGTAGCTGTCATTGTCTCTGTAGCTGTTGTCGCTGTAGCTGTCGTTGTCTCTGTAGCTGTCATTGTCTTTGTAGTTGTCGTTGTCTCTGTAGCTGTCATTGTCTCTGTAGCTGTTGTCGCTGTAGCTGTCGTTGTCGCTGTAGCTGTCGTTGTCTCCGTAGCTGTCGTTGTCTCTGTAGCTGTCGTTGCTGTAGCTGTCATTGTCTCTGTAGTTGTCGTTGTCTCCGTAGCTGTTGTTGCTGTAGCTGTCGTTGTCTCTGTAGCTGTCGTTGTCTCTGTAGCTGTTGTTGCTGTAGCTGTTGTTGCTGTAGCTGTTGTTGTTTCCGTAGCTATCATTGTCTTTGTAGTTGTCGTTGTCTCTGTAGCTGTCGTTGCTGTAGCTGTCGTTGCTGTAGCTGTAGCTGTCGTTGCTGTAGCTGTCATTGTTGCTGTAGCTGTCGTTGCTGTAGCTGTCGTTGTTGCTGTAGCTGTCGTTGCTGTAGCTGTCGTTGTTGCTGTAGCTGTCGTTGCTGTAGCTGTAGCTGTCGTTGTTGCTGTAGCTGTTGTTGTCTCTGTAGCTGTTGTCGCTGTAGCTGTTGTTGTTGCTGTAGCTGTCGTTGTTGCTGTAGCTGTCGTTGCTGTAGCTGTCGTTGTTGCTGTAGCTGTCGTTGTCTCTGTAGCTGTTGTCGCTGTAGCTGTCGTTGTTGCTGTAGCTGTCGTTGCTGTAGCTGTTGTTGTTGCTGTAGCTGTCATTGTTGCTGTAGCTGTCGTTGCTGTAGCTGTCGTTGTTGCTGTAGCTGTCGTTGTCACTGTAGCTGTCGTTGTCGTTGTAGGTGTCGTTGTCTCTGTAGCTGTTGTTGCTGTAGCTGTCGTTGTGGTTGTAGCTGTCGTAGGCTGCAGTCTCTCACACAGACTCTCTTTATAACCCGTGAGAATGTCGGAGAAGTTGCAATACTGCAAGTAAAATGGCGGGCGGCTTTGTAATTATGAAGACGTGTAATTATTGTGTTCTTGTTTCAGTGCGCAGTGGAATAATCACAGTGGAATAATCGCAGGATGCTAACGCATTAGTCTTGGAGGAGTTTTGGCGTTGAAGAAGGACGGACCCCATCGCCGCTTGACGTCTCTGCTACAGCGCTGATCACAGCGAGCGGCCATGTCGAACATAAACAGTGCGCTCTGCATCGAGAGCGGCGCTAATGCAGACGTGTCTCTGTTACAAAAGGACGCCCTTCAGGAAGCCGGATTAAACCAGCTGTTGGATTACAACGCAGAAATCGAACGTTACCGCTCTTTCGCAAACTTTTACAAAACCAATGGCGCGTTTCCTCAGAGCGCCAAGATCGCCCGCATCACCACACCCATCTTTCCCAGCGCGCGGATTGGCGTTTCGCCGTGGAACTGTGACAACGCCGTGCTCTGGGGACGCAAGTCGGCGCCGATCCACCCGAACAGAACCCGGAGCGAGTCGTCTCAGCGGCCCGGGAAACCCGAGACTCTGCAGATGGCGAACGGTAACTTCCTGTCCACGTTATCGCCGGAGCACTGCAGGCCGTTAGCAGGGGACTGCGTTAACAAGCTGAAGTGCGGCGGCGCTGCTGAAGCAGAGATAATGAACCCGGCGTTCTCCGCCCTTCCTGCTCTGGGGGGCATCTCTTTACCTCCCGGGGTCATCGTCATGACGGCGCTGCACTCTCCCGCCTCCGCATCCGCCGTCACAGACAGCGCGTTTCAGATCGCCAACCTGGCAGACTGCCAGCAGCATAATAATAATCACAGTAATCACATTTCCTCTCCTGCGTCCGGAGGAAATGCCGCCAAGAAAAAGAGGAAGCGCTGCGGCGTGTGCGCCCCCTGCAGGCGGCTCATTAACTGCGGCGTCTGTAGCAGCTGCCGAAACCGCAAGACCGGACACCAGATCTGCAAATTCCGCAAATGCGAGGAGCTGAAGAAGAAACCGGGCTCGTCACTCGAGGTGAGACTAATCCCTCTGAAATTCTGTTTTTTTATGTACAATAGTGGAAGTGTCTGTTTGTTACAAAAATGCTTTAAGGAATCTGGGGTTAAAAGTAAAGATCAGTCATTTTGTCCGTCATGTCTGATGCAATTAAGGCTACGTTCACGTTAATCCGGATAAATTTGAAAACGCATCTCTTTCTCTGTGTTTTTTTGTCCAATGAAAATGGAGCTTTTCTAAAACGGATAAATTTGAAAATGCCGTTTTGCGTGTTAATGTGGACTGAGAAAACAGAGATATTCAAAAACAATGATGTATTTTTAGTCATGTGACCCATTTGACTCCAACAAGATGGCGGACGATGTTGTGCTGCAGTTGTTGTGGCTTCTATCCAGTTTGATAGCGTTATTAAAGATTAAAGTCATTTTGTACAACCTTCAGATTGTATTTTAAATAAACGGCTGACGGAAACGACGCAGGCAAAAGCGTTTCACGTTTTTTCGCACGCACGGTTTAGCGATGTGAGCGTTTTCAGACGTTTCAGTGTCTGAAATGTTTGAAAATGATTCGAAAACACCAGTGTAGAAGGAGAACTGATGGATACTCTGTGAATCTTTAATTTTTGCTAAGTGTAGAAGGTGCTGTAGAGTCACTTTATATTTTGTCGCATTGTTTGTTTGATGTTTTTAAGGTTAATATCTACCTTTTTAAACTCCTTAATATGAATAATAATATTAAAATGAATGATTAAAAAATCTCAGTAATGTTCTGGTCACTTACACTGAGCATTAACTGCTGTTTTCTGTCCCTGTGGTGTAGTTAGGAGTTACTCTCTGTTAATAACTAATATAATTATTATATTTGTATTTTGTTGTTTATGTGACTATTTTTTGAAAAAGTTCAGGCGGACTGAGCGTTTATCTGTGATCATCCAGTAAATGAAACGTCACACATTTTTGTGTGCAAAAGCTTTCACGTTGTTATTCGGAACATTTTATCGAGTGAGCTGTGTAGTATTTTGACTACGTAGTTTTTTTACGTAGTTATTAAAGTACACATTGCTGCGCTCGTAGTTATTTCTTATTCGAGAAGATGGTGACTATTTTTAATACATTTCTTCAAAACAGTGGCAGAACTGCACTGTGGAGAAACATGAAATGTAGCTGAGCAGCTGAGACAAGCTTGGTTTGGTAACCAGCGTTAGCACTGGATAAGATAACTAGCGTTACTGGAGTGTATTAGCTAACCAAAACAAACCTCGCTAAATGATACAATAGAGGTTGCTGGTTAGCATTACACAGAGGGGTTGGCATTGGTTAATAATATTAATAATAGTCACATTTCCTCCATCATCTTCGCCTGACTGCTCTCTCTGTGAAGGTTTCTCTTACTCAGTAACACGGCCATAAACCCAGCACTATTAAACCTACTACTGATACTACTAATGATACTACTGTTACCACTACTTCAACTATTACTACTACTACTAATACTACTTCAAATAGTACTAATAATAACAGTATTATTACTACCACTACTACTTCAGCTATTACTCGTAATATTACTAATAATAATACTATCACTACTACTTCAACTAGTGCTACTACTACTAATATCACTAATAATAATACTATCACTACTACTTCAACTAGTGCTACTACTACTCTTATTACTGATAATAATTGTACTATTGCTACTACTACTAAAATAACAGTACTATAACTACTACTGCTACTTCAACTATTACTACTAATATTACTGATAATTGTACTATTACTGTTACTACTACTAATAATAATACTACTATTACCACAACTACTTCAACAATTACTCCTAATATTACTAATAATACTATCACTACTACTTCCACTAGTACTCTATTACTGCTACTATTACTACTACTACTACTAATAATAATAATAAGAAGAAGAATATTACTACTAATATTACTTATAGTATCTGTACTGCTGCTACTTCAACTAGTATTACTGCTACTACTAATAGTACTATTACTACAGCTTCAACTAATACTACTAATATTACTAATACTAGTACTACTAGTAATAAAGTGAGTATGAGGAGCAGCAGTGGGAGGTTTGCGGTTTGAGCCGTACGCCACTGAACCTTAATTGCGTTTCTGAGACACATTTATCTTTTCTCATTATTTCCCTCAGTAACCTTTTCCTTCCAGTCGCGTATCTAAAGCCCTTGAAACCCCCCATTACCCCCCACCCCCCCATTACCCCCCCATTACCACCTCAACCCCCCCTTACTTGCCCAATCCTCCCCCTTTCTTCACCCCCTCGAGCCTGAACGTCCCTGCGGCTTCTCCTTTCTCCCTACACGCCTCGTCTAATTGGCAGTAATTAGGGGTGTGTGAGAGTGTGTGTGTGAGAGTGTGTGTGTGTGTGTGTGAGAGTGTGTGAGAGTGTGTGTGTGTGAGCATAACTTTGGCTCAGACGCAGTAATTGCTGCCAGTCAGGCTGAGACTGGAATTCAGCCGGAGAAGAAAGCGGAGGTTTTTGGCTGGTGTCCAGGCCGGAGCTGGGAAGCGGTTTTCCCTCTCTGCACTCGGCCATTTTAACCAATTACAGACGCCGCCTCGTGATGATCGATATCCCACGATGCACTGCTGCAGCAAAAACGCGAGTGAGATAGCGAGATTTAGCGACACACACACACACACACACACACATACACACACTGATATTCAGCTCTCACATCATGCTAACAAACAACATTTTATCCCCAAATTAACAAATCATTAATAGGCTCAAATCTATAGCTCAACACACAAACTAAAAATAAAAATATATAAATAAACATAAATAAAAACTTTTAACTCTTTCTCAAACAGTCTATAAGGTAATGTTTCTTTCTTAACCTCTCACATGTTTAGTCGTTTATCTATTTTCTACATGTCTATACATTCAGCATTAGTGCTTGTATGATAATGAGGGGGCGTGGCTAAACATATCCAGGTGTTCGATTGGTCCAGCAGTTTGTAGAATAGATTGCAGCACTCAATGATTAATTTACGTAATCTCGTAATCTGCGTTCACATCGATTGTAGCCTGTGGCTATGTAGTGAGCGCTATTGTTGTGGGTGTGGCCTGTACTGTTGTGGGTATGGTCTGTACTGTTATGGGTGTGGCCTGTCCAACCTTTATTTTAGTTCAGATGAGAAACGGTAATAGCTATAGTTCACTTCTAAAGCTATCGAGTTAAACACAGATTAAATAATGCACTAATCAGTGTGAAAATCGTTTGTGTGATTTACACGAGACAGAGAGAGAGAGACAGAGAGAGACAGAAAGAGAGAGAGAGACTAGCAGAAAGAGACAAACAGAGAGAGAGAGAGACTAACAGAGAGAGAGACTAGCAGAGAGACAGAGAGAGAGAGACTAGCAGAAAAAGATAGAGACAGAGAGACTAACAGAGAGAGAGACAGAGAGAGAGACTAGCAGAAAGAGATAGAGAGAGAAAGAGAGAGACTAACAGAGAAAGAGAGAGAGAGAGAGACTAACAGAGAGAGAAACTAGCAGAGATCGAGAGACAGAGAGAGAGACTAGCAGAGAGAGAGAGACAGAGAGAGAGACTAACAGAGAGAGAGACTAGCAGAGAGAGAGAGAGACAGGGAGAGAGACTAGCAGAGAGAGAGAGAGACTAGCAGAGAGAGACTAGCAGAGAGAGAGAGAGACATAGAGAGAGAGACTAGCAGAGAGAGAGAGAGACTAGCAGAGAGACTAGCAGAGAGAGAGACTAGCAGAGAGAGAGACTAGCAGAGAGAGAGACAGAGAGAGAGACTAGCAGAGAGAGAGAGAGACTAACAGAGAGAGAGACTAGCAGAGAGAGAGTAGCAGAGAGAGAGAGAGACTAACAGAGAGAGAGTAACAGAGAGAGAGAGAGACTAACAGAGAGAGAGAGACAGAGAGAGAGACTAACAGAGAGAGAGAGACAGAGAGAGAGACTAACAGAGAGAGAGAGAGACTAACAGAGAGAGAGAGACAGAGAGACTAACAGATAGAGAGTAACAGAGAGAGAGAGAGACTAACAGAGAGAGAGAGACAGAGAGAGAGACTAACAGAGAGAGAGAGAGACTAACAGAGACAGAGAGAGAGACAGAGAGAGAGACTAACACAGAGAGAGAGAGACAGAGAGAGAGAGAGACTAACAGAGAGAGAGAGAGACTAACAGATAGAGAGTAACAGAGAGAGAGAGAGACTAACAGAGAGAGAGAGACAGAGAGACTAACAGAGAGAGACAGAGAGAGAGACTAACAGAGAGAGAGAGACTAACAGAGAGAGAGAGACAGAGAGAGAGAGAGACTAACAGAGAGAGAGAGACAGAGAGAGAGACTAACAGAGAGAGAGAGACTAACAGAGAGAGAGAGAGACAGAGAGAGAGAGAGAGACTAACAGAGAGAGAGACTAACAGAGAGAGAGAGACAGAGAGAGAGAGAGACTAACAGAGAGAGAGACTAACAGAGAGAGAGAGACAGAGAGAGAGACTAACAGAGAGAGAGAGAGACAGAGAGAGAGAGAGACTAACAGAGAGCGAGAGACAGAGAGAGAGAGACTAACAGAGAGAGAGAGAGACAGAGAGAGAGAGAGAGACTAACAGAGAGAGAGAGAGACTAACAGAGAGAGAGAGAGACTAACAGAGAGCGAGAGACAGAGAGAGAGAGACTAACAGAGAGAGAGAGAGACTAACAGAGAGAGAGAGAGACAGAGAGAGAGAGAGACTAACAGAGAGAGAGAGAGAGAGAGACTAACAGAGAGAGAGAGAGACTAACAGAGAGAGAGAGAGAGAGAGAGAGACTAACAGAGAGAGAGAGAGACCAGGGACACGCGTCAGTCCTCCGGGGTTCAGCGTTAGCGCGCTAAATTAAAGCGGGTATTAGAGTAAACCGGGTCTCCGATTTCAGGCTGAGAGTAAAATTGTGATTTGCATTTCACTCGGCTGTTTCAGGAGAAATTAATTCCCTTGTGAGAGAAAAGATTCACTTGGAGCCAAAGCCGAGCGACGAGCTCAGACTCACTCGTCCCTCCAGGCGGAATTAGCAAACGGCTGACGCTAACATCCACAGGGCAGCGTTAGCATTAGCGTTCTTAGCCATGCTCCATGGTCACAGTACTGAGAGGATGTGCGATAAAAGGAATTCCCATAATTCACTGCAAAAAACAGATTTTTTTTATTTAGGATGATTCATTCTTTAAAATTCATTAAAATTCATTAAAACTTTCAATTTGGCAAACGTTAGAAACTGTTAGTGTTAGAAACAAATGTCTGTCATTAATGTGTGTCAGCTAATAGGAAATACTTAGCTATGGAACAGCTAGCTAGCTAATACCCTACTGATAATAATTAGAACTTTAGCAATTTCTATTGGTTCCTAATTGGTTCTAATGTGGTTCTGATGAGCTCTAATGTGGTTCTGATGGGTTATAATGTTCTGATGGGCATTAATATGGTTCTGGTGGGTTCTAATGCAGTTCTGATGAGTTCTAATGTGTTTCTGATGGGTTTTAATGTGTTTTTGGTGGGTTCTAATGCAGTTCTGATGGGTTCTAATGCAGTTCTGATGGGTTTTAATGTGGTTATGATGGTATGTAATGGTCTGTAATGGTGGTTTAATGGAATGTGTGGGTTCTAATGGTTCCTGGTGGTTTATCTCGTTTTATTCTCCCTGTGAAAGTCGGCCCTGTTGGGTTCTAGTGGGATTTAATAATAACCAGAACATCGCTAATGGAAACCATTACAGATTCCTGATGGATTGTTTTAGAGATACACAATAATTTTTATTATTTTGCTTAATACTGGCTCTGACAGTAGCGCAGGTTTATATTAATGCACTCGTTCTGATACGTTATGGTTTCTATAGTAACAGCTCATTCACAGGGACGTGTAACTAAGTAAAAACGTGTGATCTGTGAGGAGATGTAACAGTGATGGAAGGAGTCTCCAGTGTCAGCGCTTTGTAACAGTCAGAGGTGAAGCTGTAACTTTAAGTTTTCCGACATCTTCAGGACAGAGGAGTTTACGCTTCTTTGCGGTTTCTCGGTAACATGCGTAACAAGCTGCGTTTTGTTTAATAACGTAAGCGAGAACAGGGACTGACTTGTTTCACCGACGTTCTACGACATTAAATGTAACTCTAAATGGATAGAAATTTATGATGTGTTATTCTTTAATGAATAAAAAAAGTGCTCTTATTTTTCTATAACAGCAAGACAGAGTGTTTCATTGCTTACTTTTCATTTTAGTGTGATGAATTAATGTTCATTAAATATTTGAGTGAGAATAAACGGTAAGATTCGCTACGTTCACCAACATCGCAGTTAATTACGGTTTAATTAATTAAAGGTGATTAAAATGACGTGCCGACGCTGAGGTTCGTACGCCGTGACTAAAAAACGTAATTATATAAGAAACAAGAACGAAACATGCAGCATCTCCGATAAACAGAAAATCTCTACATATGTCTGTGTGAGTGTGTGTGTGTGTGTGTGTGTGAGTGCGAGTGTGTGTGAGTGTGTGTGAGTGTGTGTCAGTGTGTCAGGGTGAAGAATCAGTGCGTTTTGCCAAGGGTCTGATTTGCATTCGCCTCCCACACACAGCACCTCACACACTCTCATCAAACCACACACACACACACACACACAGCCGACATTAATGTTTCACACTATCACGATAGCTGCCCGGCTTCTTAACACAGCGTACACTTTTATCACTATAGTGTCGTCGTAGCAACGGACATCATCGCTACAGAAAGACCCTTGAGCAGTCAGCATCATCGTTTAGGTTCTGCGTCGGTTCTGTGTGTAACTTGTGTGTAATATTTATTATTATTAATGATTTATTAACTGGTTCAGTGGAAGAGGAGAATGAGAGCGGACCGAGAACCGAACCCAGAGGAACACCGACTGTAGGATTACGGTGATTCTTTTACGATGTTTCGTATGACAGATATTAAAGGTATAGTTTTGTGTATCAGCTGTAAGACAAACTGCATAAACCAATAACTACAGAACATTAACAAACCAAAACCAAAAACGCAACACAAAGTTCGGGAACGCAACAACAAAACCAAAAACACGACAGGAAATTCTTCAACACAATAACATTTGGAAAAACAGCAATAAATTCGTAAACAGAACAGCAGAACCAAAAACGCAACAGGAAATTCGCTAACGCAACAGGAAGTTCAGAAACGCAACAGGAAATTCGCTAACGCAACAGGAAGTTCAGAAATGCAACAGGAAATTTGGAAACATAACTCTGGTGAGTGTATGTAACTAGTACAGTTAGCTTGCTAACAAACATTCTTCACCGTGAGCTCGAGGTAATGAGGAGATTTTTTCTGTCCTTCAGCATGTTTCGTTTGCGCTTCTATAGACGAGCGCCGTAGCGGCAGCGCTCGCACCCTGACAGTTTAATCAGAAAGAGAGACTCAGGGACACTAAATTCGTCCGGGGAAAATACGCTCACGTAATGTGATGCGTTCTAAAACCGCAGATCTCAAATCACAAGCTTTTACGAGATCATACGGACATCATACAGTGTAAAGTTGGCTTTGTACTGCGCAGGATGAAAACAGAAGGAGTCGGCGGTGGAGGAAAGTAACAATAAGTGTGACTCTTTAACACGTACCGGTTTGTTAGACCTCGAGGATGAAATGAACCGATGGCCAGAGCTCGATATAAACTATAAAATAAGTTGTTTTCGTTTTCATTAGAAGCGTCGATGCTGTGCGAAAGGCGTGTGATGATCGAGCTCAGCGGTTTAGTGTACCTACAGAATTAGAGCGAGTGAATTCAGACTGCGAGGGGAAACGTGACGTCCACGTGAGCTGCTACACGAGACGCTACAGCCAGCGTCGGTCCTGATGTAAAACGAGTCTGCTCGGAAGCACTGTGAAACCCGATACGTGATCTCAGCGTTTACAGTTTTTTATTGAGAATAAACGTGGTCCGAGGACACGCCCCTGAGGATCTGCTGTACTTTTACGAGATATTAAAAGTCACTCTTTTAGCTAACAGCTCCTCTTTGTGTCACAGTTCCAAGGTGTGTCTTTGTATTAGTCCTTGATTATTTTGCCCATTCATACACCACTGTGGCTAAGATTCTTGGTGAATTCTCGTGTTACTGCACACGTCTGAGCCACGGTTCTGAGTTTCCTTCTTCCTGCTTTAATCCTCACTTGTTTTCCTGATTCCTGATTATGGATTATCCTGTGTTACTGAAGCCTACCTGTGTCCTGAGCTCTCACTACACACACTTGTGCCTGATAACTCACACGTTCCAGACGTTAATCACTTATTAAACTGGGTTAGGTCAAAGATTTTTCTTGAAGTTAATAAGAAAAAAACGCAGCTTGTTCCATCATGTTACTGAGAAACCGCAAAGAAGCGTAAACTCCTCTGTCCTGAAGACGTCTGAAGACGTAAAGTTACAGCTTCACCTCTGACTGTTACAAAGCGCTGACACTGGAGACTCCTTCCATACATGTTATATAAACGTCTCCTTACTTTAGGAAAACTTCACCAGATCAACGATTTTTAATCGGTTTATTATCAGTGGAGTGTCCACTGTACACGTCCCTGTGAATGAGCTGTTGCTATAGAAACCATAACGTATTAGAAGGCACTACTGTCAGAGCTGCAACACCTTAATCAACACCTTTTGTCCAATCACAATCCAGAATGCAGCAGCGCTGTATATGTATAATATGACTACAGTATCTGTATTTTGAGGCATTTTTCTCGCTCAGTCCTCCACGATTCAGATGTTGACAGCAAGAAAAATTCCCATCAAACAGTCAGAGGCAAATTTCATATTCAGATTTTTTGAGAGCAGAAAAAAAAACCTCAGCGTGTGCACAATAGCATCGCTAATACGCGACGGCATGGCCTTGACAGCCCGTGAACGGAGCAGTTTGTGATCCGATTGGCAGAGTGACACTGCCAGGCAGGGAGAGAAACAGGAAAAGAAATCTCCCGACCCTGGAAAACAGCGTACAATTAGCGAGCGCTGCGGGATTCGCTGATGTCAGGCGGAAGAATGGGTGACGTGGGAGACGCTCGGTGCTTTTGTGCTCGCACTGGGAGCACGTTGTAATGAAAAGGTCACGGCGCCATTGTACGGCGCTCTCACAGCCATGAGCTTTTTTTTTTTTTTTTAAATAAATAAATGGTTGGTGGCAGGACCTTGAAGAGCGGCGGCTTTAATGAGAGCGGAGGAGCCGAATAAGCGTCCGCGGGCAGCGCTAATTTGTTTTAGGTGTGCTCAGAATAGATAAGGACGAATGTGTGGCCTTCTAGCCCCGCTCTTCCTCCTCCCTCTTCCTCCACAACCTTTGCTTCCCTGGAGATAACGCTGCACGCTAGCAGCCAATCTCAGCGGGGGAGACGAGGAAAGCGAGGAGAAAAAAGACAGGAGGGAGTGAAGGCGATAAAAAAAGGAACGAAAGAAAGGAAGGCCTGAGGGACAGGCAGCCTTAGATGTGCCGATTGGTGGATTTATTCACGCTCTAAACTTGCACGCTAATCTAACCGACATCTGAGACAGAGAGAGAGAGAAAAACAAATATCCGAGTCGCGTAACGAGTCTCAAACCTAAAGGCCAACCTTAAGCTCCTGTCAAGACGATGTGCGATTGCTTAATTATGCCAATCTCTCGCTTTGGCACTGACGAGACAAACCCGTCTCTCGACTTTTCCTCCGTATTATTTTTAGTCTACATTTATAATGCTAGTCTGAGAGATTTTTTTTAGAAAAACTGAAAAAAAACTGATAGTTAGCAGCCTCATCATTGAACAATGATTAAATCAGTGCATTAAAAAATTAATATTCTGAAATAGATTTTTCTAAAATAATGTTCAAATAATGTTTGCATTCACGTTAAAGACTAATGTTTTATTTTTATTCGCACCATGAAAGTCAAACGTGTTGCGTAAACTTTTTGTTGCTTGATGCATAAATTTAAAATTTTCCTGAATTTTATTTTCACAAATATTTTAATTATAGCTACATTTTCTAATTAAAAATAAAAACAAATGAAGTTTGCGTCTTAAAAGTGATATACAGTCGCATTCAGCACTCAGTGAGGATCTAATACTGAAATCACACACATCAGCACTCAGACCTCTGACTTCGGCGCTGTTCAGAAGTTACGTGAGAGTTACGCATGTGTGGGCGGAGTTTGTCTAAAACAGGGGCGTGTCTCAGTTACGCTCGATTCTGATCTTAAGCGCATGATTTTGGCTCGAGTGAGGAGCAGAGTTCAGTCCAGCTCCGCTGTCTGACACTTTAATATAAACACTACATGTTACGCTGAAGTTTATACCTTCACTGTAAACACACTCACACGCTGTGGAGAGAAATTAAACACAAATGTGAAACTATTCATTACTTAAGCAATGTTGTCTCTTTAAAGTCCACAAAAATAGTTTTTTTCACATGGAGGTCATCGGAGGAGACGCATCTTAATCAGAGACATGGCTTATCTCGGGGAGTGAATAATATAAATGAGCTGTTACATCGCAGATGAGCGCTCGGTCAGATTATCCTTCCAACCTCCTCGCAGATTTATCATCGTCATAGATATAATCATCGTACTAGTCTCTTCATTTCTCATTTTTACATTCTCTCTTTCCTTTGTTACCTAACATTATATATTCCTTCTTCAGTCCGTATTTTCTATCCCTGATTCTTTTTTCAGGCTCAAAGGTGAGTGTGTGTGTTTAAAGGCGGTGGTCTATATGTTGCTGTAAAGCTCTGTCTCAGACACTTCTACTGAAGGAACATCTGCTGACCTCAGAGGTGTGAACTACACGCAGCTGATTTTAATCATCTGAATGTGGAGCTCAGAAAATCCACTTAAACAGCTGCATAACCCGACTCTGAATACCAGGAACTTTCCTCACTGACTCTGAATACGAGGAACTTTCCTCACCGACTCTGAATACCAGGAACTTTCCTCACTGTCTCTGAATACCAGGAACTTTCCTCACTGTCTCTGAATACCAGGAACTTTCCTCACCGACTCTGAATACGAGGAACTTTCCTCACTGACTCTGAATACCAGGAACTTTTCTCAGCGACTCTGAACACCAGGAACTTTCCTCACCGACTCTGAACACCAGGAACTTTCCTCAGCGACTCTGAACACCAGGAACTTTCCTCACTAACTCTGAATACCAGGAACTTTCCTCACCGACTCTGAACACCAGGAACTTTCCTCACCGACTCTGAATACCAGGAACTTTCCTCACTGACTCTGAATACCAGGAACTTTCCTCACTGACTCTGAATACCAGGAAC
>CM075005.1:403875-412183 GCA_037576675.1 Pangasius sanitwongsei | reverse complement strand
CCCGGTCTTTAGGGCTCCGACTCTACGTTAGTCCCGGTCTTTAGAGCTCCGTGTCTTCGTCAGTCCCGGTCTTTAGGACTCCGACTCCACGTTAGTCCCGGTCTTTAGGGCTCCGACTCTACGTTAGTCCCGGTCTTTAGGGCTCCGACTCTTCGTTAGTCCCGGTCTTTAGGGCTCCGTCTCTTCGTCAGTCCCGGTCTTTAGAGCTCTGAGTCTTCGTTAATCCCGGTCTTTAGGGCTCCGACTCTACGTTAGTCCCGGTCTTTAGGGCTCCGACTCCACGTTAGTCCCGGTCTTTAGGGCTCCGACTCTACGTTAGTCCCGGTCTTTAGAGCTCCGTGTCTTCGTCAGTCCCGGTCTTTAGGACTCCGACTCCACGTTAGTCCCGGTCTTTAGGGCTCCGACTCTACGTTAGTCCCGGTCTTTAGGGCTCCGACTCTTCGTTAGTCCCGGTCTTTAGGGCTCCGTCTCTTCGTCAGTCCCGGTCTTTAGAGCTCTGAGTCTTCGTTAATCCCGGTCTTTAGGGCTCCGACTCTACGTTAGTCCCGGTCTTTAGGGCTCCGACTCTACGTTAGTCCCGGTCTTTAGGGCTCCGACTCCATGTTAGTCCCGGTCTTTAGGGCTCCGACTCTTCGTCAGTCCCGGTCTTTAGAGCTCCGACTCTTGGCCAGTTCCAGTATTTGGGCATTGGATTTGTTTGGACAGGAAACAGACACTTTGGCTTTATAAAATGAAATAAAAGTAGAACTGATCTGATTATTTTTCTTTTTAAAGTGCGACACATTACAAATGCCTTCAAAACATCATCAAAACAGAAAGAACAAAGACAGAGAGAGACAGAGAGAGAGAGAGAGAGAGAGAGAGAGACAGGTAGAGGACTTACAGTAACCAACCTCTTTCCACTCTCTGTGCTGCTGCCGTCCTCCGTCTGGCCGTCTCTTTTATTCAGACATTGTATGATGCCCTTTTTCTGACTCTTAAGAAAAAAGAGACATTAAAAGAAAGAACGGCACTCAGAGAGAGAGACAAAAATAGGGAGGGACAGATCCATTTAAATTGTCTAACCTCTCTCTCTCTCTCCTCGTCTTTTTTCTGCTGTAGGTTACTCAACTCTGCTTTTTCAGACAGGAGAATAAAATGTCTCCCCTAAGGAATTGTGAGTAATTAGACACGTCTGATTTGGTGGAAATTAGTCAGAGGAAGGGAGCGGAATAAATGATGACGTAATGGCTGTATGTCTGGACATAGTGTGGTGCATGACTCATGACGAGGGGGTTCGTCTCGACACCATAGAAACCGTTCCATTGGCTGGAATCGGTCACATGGTTACCTACACTGCTTATACAACAATCATGCTAGTTTGCATTAAATTATTATTAAGTAAATAAGCATGCTAGCCACGTACACAGATAACTAACAGTCTAATAAAACGCGTCAGTAATTATAGCTAGTGTGCTAGTGTTGCTGATTTTAGTAACTAAACATAAACAGCTAAATTGTTAGCATGAGAATTAGCTCTTATATAAAACAACATTTTAAAAAATATAGCGGTGTGAAGCTTTTACGTTTGGGAAACTGCACAGAAATGTACTGTGTGTGTGTGCGTCAGTCTAATACACATTCGGATTAGGGCTTGATTATGAGTCAGCGGCATCTGTCCACCCCTCACACACACACACACACGCACACACACACACACACACACGCACACACACACAGAAAAACACACACTCCTCAATCAGTGTGGGACATGCGAGGCCTCGCCATTAAGCGCACCTGCCACCCACAATCAGTGTCAATGGCTGTCAGGACCCCAACACACACACACACACACGTACACACACACTCACACACACGCACACACACACGCACGCACACGTACACACACACTCACACACACGCACACACACACGCACGCACACACACACACAAGCACGCACACGCACACACAAGCACGCACACGCACACACACACGCACGGGTCTCAATCATCCGGATTGATTCAGGACGCTGCAGGTCTGATGGGGAATGAGACGAGGCCAAGACGCGCTGATTACAGACAAAACCTTACTGTCCTTCCACCACCTGTCTCTCTCTCTCTCTATCTGTCTCTCTCTCTATCCGTCTCTCTCTCTCTGTCTCTCTCTCTATCTGTCTCTCTCTCTATCAGTCTCTCTCTCTGTCTCTCTCTCTATCTGTCTGTCTCTCTCTCTATCAGTCTCTCTCTCTATCTGTCTGTCTCTCTCTCTATCAGTCTCTCTCTCTCTGTCTCTCTCTCTCGCTATCAGTCTCTCTCTCTATCTGTCTCTCTCTCTCTATCAGTCTCTCTCTCTCTGTCTCTCTCTCTCTCTCTCTGTCTCTCTCTCTATCAGTCTCTCTCTCTATCCGTCTCTCTCTATCTGTCTCTCTCTCTATCAGTCTCTCTCTCTATCTGTCTCTCTCTCTATCAGTCTCTCTCTCTCTATCTGTCTCTCTCTCTCTATCTGTCTCTCTCTCTATCAGTCTCTCTCTCTATCTGTCTCTCTCTCTCTATCAGTCTCTCTCTCTATCAGTCTCTCTCTCTCTATCTGTCACTCTCTATCTGTCTCTCTCTCTATCAGTCTCTCTATCTGTCTGTCTCTCTATTTGTCTCTCTCTCCCTCTTTATCTGTCTCTCACTCATCTGTGTCTCTCTCCCTCTTTATCTGTCTCTCCCTCATCTGTCTCCCTCTTTCTCTTTATCTGTCTCTCTGTCTCTTTATCTCTTTCTCTTTATCTGTCTATCTGTCTCTTTATCTCTCTTCCTCTTAATCTGTCTCTCCCTCCCTCTTTGTCTCTCCCTCATCTGTCTCTCTCTTTCTCTTTATCTCTCTCTGTCTCTTTATCTCTCTTCCTCTTTATCTCTCTCTCCCTCATCTGTGTCTCTCTTTCTCTTTATCTGTCTCTCTGTCTCTTTATCTCTCTCTGTTTTTTCTCTGCTTTTAATCATGTTTCTGTTTTTCTACTCTCTCACTCTCTCTCCCCTTATCAACTTCTTCTCTCTCAGCACTGCTGATGGAGTGATAGTGATGGTTCGTGTGTGTGTGTGTGTGAGTGTGTGTGTGTGAGTGTGTGTGTGTGTGTGTGTTAGCCCCGCTAATTGAGCTTTCTTGTGTTCGTTTCTGCGATGTGGAAAAAAAAAGTGGTGAGCAGGAGGACTGAATATGATCGATACTGCAGGTCTTAACAAAGCGCGAGCACACACACACACTCACACACACACACACTCACACACACTCACACAATCACACACACACTCACACACACAATCACACACACACACACACTCACACACACACACACACACACACACACAATCACACACACACACACGCTCACACACACTCACACACTCACACACACTCACACACACACACACACTCACACACACACACACACGCTCACACACACTCACACAATCACACACTCACACACACTCACACAATCACACACACACTCACACACACTCACACAATCACACACACACTCACACACACACACACACTCACACAATCACACACACACACTCACACACACACTCACACACACATTCACACACACACACACACACACTCACACACTCACACAATCACACACACACTCACACACACACACACACTCACACAATCACACACACACACACACACACACACACACTCACACACACACTTCAAACTCATTACAGTGTGTGTTGCATCCAGTGATCAGTGCGCATGTAGAACATGGAGCTCATCTTCTTGCGCTTTATATCAGAAACACTAGCAAGAAATTACAGATATTATTCCAAAATGTTAAACATCAGCGTTTACAGAAGGTTGTGAGGTCAAATCCCAACAACAACTACTGCGTCCCTGAGCTAGATGATAAGTGTTATTATTATTAGTATTATTATTATTATTATTATTATTAACCTCCTCTCAGGTGTGTGTTTGGTTGGGGTTCTGGACGAAAGTGTGTGTTTTGTGTATAAATGTAAATGCAGTGAGATTTGATAAAAAGGCTCTGATTCCTCCTAAATTATTCTTTAAATCCTCTCCAACACTCACACTGTCACAGGAAAGCGACCGTCCTTTCATTTTAAACACCGCGATTCTGTTCTTTTGTGTGTCTCAGGGGTTTTTGTTGCGTTTAGATTTCCATCAGTGCTCGGAGACGTTACAGCGATCCCGCTCCCAATCAGCACTCAGTAATCCCCGTCAGCGCCGCTCTAATCCCCCGGGGCGCTAATTGGCCAGGAACTTCGCTATTTTGTGTCCCGACTGCCAAATGAGTTCGGAGAGCAGCGATTTCTCTTCTTTAGCGGCGATTATTGAGCCGGCGAGCGCCGTTCGTCTCCGGCGCGAATGGAGACGGCGTAATTAAACGGCTCATTGTGGCTCGTTGGGAATTCACGGCTCCCGCGCTGTAATTATTATTTTGGCACGTCGGTGCTCCTCCAGTCTCCGGCAGATTGAATTAAACACAGACGGAGCTGCAGTCAGGATCGTGATCAGAGCTCGCTGCAGTGAAGTGAGGGAATAAACGCCGTTTTAGGGGCGAATCCACACAGACGGTTTAGGCATCTGTCAGAAAATGTGTTACGTGTTACTGGAACTCAGTGTTTCTCAAAAAATATACATAAGTACCTTTCTGTGTGTGTGTGTGTGTGTGTGTGTTAGTCTGGTACAGGATTGAGATACAGGTAAATTATTTCATTTAAATATGTACATATATATTTGAAGTATTTGTAGTGCTATAAGTGCAGTTTCTTTCTTAATTTGAAAGATATTTGGATGTTTGTTTTTACAGATAGAGTTTTGAAATCTGGATATTATTTAAGCAGAAACCTTTAATTAAGTTGACAGAACACTCATGTATACACCTCAGTCAATAAACTGATTAATACCGATCTGTCCGAAAGAGAGACGTGGGTTAGTGTCATTTTATACCTGAATTCTGCATCCTGATTGGTCAGAAGGTGTTGATTAGTTTTCTATAACAGCAGCTCTGACAGTAGCGCAGCTGCAAATCACAGCTTTATTTATAATTAATTAATTAATTGACGAGTAAACTTGTTCCCTCAGTTTAATTGATGAGTGGTTTCTCCCAAAACCTGTATATTTAAGTTCACTTAACTCGATGCTCATGTAGACTGGTCTGGTGTAGTGCGTCTCCATACACAGCGGAAAGGAACACTTTTTAACAAAATCTAAATTTATTTACAGAACATCCTCTACATGATGGTCATTTCTTTGTAAACACACACGGAGTCGTTTCTCCTACTGATGATCATCTCTAGAACTTCACCACACCAGCACCAGCAACAGACCAGACGAAGAGCACCGCCTTCTGCAGTTATCCACCAATCAGAGCGTTAGTTCTCTTGTTGCTAGGCGGAACTCCTCGCGTGGCCAATCACATCACAGAAAGACCCGAGTGAGCTGTTTTAATGAATCAGGATTTTGAGTTCATAACTCTTGAAATCTTCAGTTTATGTATTTTGTAGGTTAAATGAACGTAGATTTTTGATTTATGGGAACGAAACGCAACATTTTAAGTAATGTTAGTCAGCATGACTTGGTTGTTTAAGTAAAGACAGCGTTAGGGTTTACAGTGTTCTGATACGTTATGGTTTCTATAGTAACGGCTCGTTCACAGGAACGTGTACAGCGGACGCTCCACTGATGATAAACTGATTTAAAACGTGTTTAATTTGATGCACAGAGGCCTGGAGCTTCAATATCAAACAAACTGTTCCTAATTCCAGTGATTTTTTAAAACTCCACGCACTACGCAACACGATTGGTTTTTGCGTTCCACGATGGTGCACAGCCTACAGCTCACTGTACGATTTATACTCACTCCTTTTGTTTAAAAGCGTGGCTTCGTTCTCAGATTAGCTTAGCAAAGCGAGCTAACTGTACTAGCTACGTACGCTCACCAGAGACACCAACGATCTCTGCTGCTTCCTTCCAAGCTTTATTTTTCTTCCTGATGTCTCTGTACACGTTTAATGATAATGAGAGCTCGTTTACGACACGAGAAGATGAAACCACGCTTATAAATCTTCCATTTTTACAGGAACTAATCACAGGAACTAAAGCAGTGAGCAGGGAACTGAAGAAACGTCGCACCCCATGCTGTAGGATCGATCAGAGGAATCGTTCAAGACAAACATTTGTTGCTTTATAGTGTCACACCAAATTTGCATGAAATTGAGAAAATCTTAATTTAAATGTCTGAAATTGCAGCTCTGTGTCACACACCTACGTAGAAAATTATGGCTTTTTCACTCACTAGTGAGAACGCAAGGATGAGTTTCTCCTCCATCTCATTTAATTTCTCCGTATTTAAACAGTGTAATGTGTATTTCCTTTTCCTAACATCACTTCCTGTTTCCTCTGCTCTTCCTCTAGAGGACGCCGGTGAGCAGCGGAGAGGCGTTTCGATGGTTCTTCTAGTCCCAGAGACACACACCATCATGCCACATTATTCAATAACTGACTCAAAAAATGGATTTAAAGGCTCCAGAACCTGGAAGTGAAACCAAACCTCGCCAGAGGAACGACAGAAACCACAGAAACGAGAGACAGATGGGGGGAGAGAGAGAGAGAGAGAGGTGGATGAGAGAAGGGTTAACGCTGTAATTTGTTTATTTCTTGTGTAATTATCACCATTTTCAGTGTCTCTGCGTGTTCAGCGTCGTGGCTGATCGAGCTACAGACGCTAACTTATAGACAATCAGCACCCGGAATAAACCATTCAAACGGAATGTACCATTCACCTGGAATATACCATTCTCACGGAGGACGGCGTGATCACGCTGACTGTCTCGGAGCTGTGAGTCGAGGTGACTGAAGGACAAGCGACAGCAGGAGGACATCTGTGGAATAAACCATTCCTGAGGAGACGGGGGGTCCAAACCATTTCTCAACAGAGGGGAGGATCGGATATTTTACGGATATTCTATCTATCCATCAGTCCATTTATCTATCTGTCTCTCTGTCCATCTCTCTGTGTGCACATCCCTCTATCCCTCCATCCATCCATCCATCCATCCATGATTGGAACAAACCATTTCTGATCAGAGGTGGAGGATGATCTTTTATGATCTACTTACAGTGTCCCACGTTTGTCATGTGACCTTATCGAATGAGTGTAACGATGTCATCCATGTGATGATGACATCACACACAGATTGGAACAGTCGCCTCGACGAACCGCTGCCGGACGATACGGACGGAGGAAATGCGATCGTACGCCAGACCTGCAGCAATAATCGGGAATTCTTCAGAGTTTCAGTTGATTTATGCGCCGGGACGAGAGACGCTGCCAATCACAGTTCTGTACTTTTCCTTTAATTTGCCGCTGTTCGGACGTTACGCAGGGCATATTGTCTTGCTAACAACGTGTTGTAATTTTTAATTTGTGATGTGAAACGTCTTGATTTATGAAAAAACACTGGATCCTCCATTGTTTCGGATGAAACGTTTTCATAACGTTTCAATTTCTGTTACGGAAATACAGAAAGGCTGTGCATTTATTATTCATTTCTCTGTCCAGAGATCTTTGCTACGAAATCTTAGTTACGAAGTTAGTTAGCAGCTAAAGTTGCATCCATTCTGGGCTGAAGTCTCTCACATGGGTTACTGAAATCAAATAAAAATAAAATTAATAGTCATTCATAATTACGATTGGAGCATCTTAGCTGAACTAACTAAATAACTAGCTAAGTTATAGCTCGATAACGCATAAAGGTATTGAATATAGCTAGCTAGCTAGCTAGTGTTACACTGGAGTAGCTAAACATGCATAACTAATCACCTAGCTAGCTTGCAAACACTGTATAATAAATAAATAAAAACAACTGGACAGAAAACTTTATAATAACAACGCACAGCCTGTCTGGACTTCTGTAGGTTGGAAAAACAAGTAAATAAATTAAGGTTAAATTTCCAAACTGCTAAATTTAGCAAAGATCTCCTAGCTATGTGCACCAGATGAACTGAAGCGAGAAAAAGAAAACAGAGGAAAAACTTAAAATTCCTCCCAGAAATTCTTTCAGATAATCTCATTATAGCTAGCTGGCTAATGTTAGCACTTGATATTATGACTATATCACTACGATTTAAAAATTCCTCTCGGAAATCCTGTCGGATTACTCCATGTTTGCTAGCTGGCTAAAGTTAGCGGTAAAAATGATGAATATTATTGAGAGATTTAAAATGTTAGGACTTTGCTGTAACTGATCTTCAGCTCGTCTGGTGTAACAGATCAGATCTGTGTAATGTGAAGCCCAGAAACTGAAATTA
>CM075005.1:396375-401375 GCA_037576675.1 Pangasius sanitwongsei | reverse complement strand
GGTTAGTACTTTAGGAATCCAGAAGATGGACACTATTCACTGAAAGGTTCCATTTGAGAGTATACAAGGCTCTTGAACTATTCAGTATCCAATAGTGTCTAAATCACAGTCGTCTAGATGCTCTTCACTCCAATGCACCAAACCCACAGGTGCAGGCAACCTGGCTGAGGGTGCCAAACCATTCCCTACAGATCTATTCTGAGAAGAAGCTACCAAAGCATTCCATCCCCTGGTGAAAGCAACTGTGGAAACCAGGGCCTCGTCACATGCACCAGTGCTTTCTGTAGTGGACAATGGGTCAGATCTTTCCCAGGTTGCCTCCTGGACGCCTCCCTGTGGAGGTGTTTCGGGCATGTCCAACTGGACAAAGACCCTGGGGCAGACCAAGAACTAAACGGAGAGATTATATCTCTCGTCTGACAAGGGAGCACCTGGGTATCTGGTGGAGGAGCTGGAGGAGGTGGCCAGGGAGAGGGAGGTCTGGGTATCTCTGCTTAGACTGCTGCCCCTGCCACTCCTACCCGGATAAGCAGAAGAAAATGGATGGATGGATGGATGGATGGTGACTGTTTCTCAGTATCAGTAGGAAAAGTCTGCTAGATAGACCACACCTGGGGTAAAAGGGGGGAATGGAAAGCAGTGTTCTTCTTCTGAAACAGGAACTATGTGAGTAGAACCACAGGGTCTACAGTTGCGATCATGTTTCTGTTCGACAGTATAGAAGCCGTTATACTGTAGGCAGGTGAGCACTTTTCTGTTGTACCGTTCTTGACGATCTGCTTTGGGTTTCTGGGTCTTTTCTCAAAAGGAGATACGAGTCTGATCTTGTAGGACTGAAAATAACTTCCTGGGAGCCAAGATGCCAAGATGGCTGCCAAGTGGACAGACTTTACTATAAGGACTTTAATGTCAGGATTTAACTTCTTACAAACATTCATCCCTCATCCAAAGCACACCAGAGACACTAATCCTCAATCTCTGTCTCCCTGTCCCTCACACACACACACACCCACACACACACACACACACACACACACACACACACACTTCTATAAGTTTCAGTGTATTTTCTTCATGAGGACTTTTGAGGAGTTTTGTCCATGTAATAACTTCAGTCTCCATGAGGACGGTGTGTGTGTGTGTGTGTGTGTGTGTGTGGGTGTGTGTGTGAGCGAGTGGTCAGCTATGAAGCTATGAAGATAAATTAATGATGTAGCTGAGCTGTTTTTTAGGCCACACCCACTTCGGATTCAAACCTGAATACAGATACAGGTAGTCTAACTGTGCGACACCTCTAGTGTGTATAAACAACCGTAAAGAACAGAAGAGGAGAAGAGTGTGAGGAACAGGAAATCAAGAGTAAAAAGAAGAGTGTAACAAAGAGGAAGATGGTGAAGACCAGAGAGAAAATGGTGAAAGAGAGGAGGGAGGAAAAGGAAAATAGAAAAGGTATAATAAGAGAAAAGAAGATGAAAAGGAAGGAAGAAGAGGTATAAAATAAGTAGAAGAGAAAGAACAGATTTAAAATAAATATAGAAAAGAGGCAGAAAACGAGAGAAATGAGAGAAAGGGGCGATATTAAAAATAGGACGAATGATACAAGGCGAGAAAAGGAAGAGAGGAAGGCAAAGAAGAAAAAAGAGAGGAGAGAGGAAGAGGCGCGATAATGCACCATACACTCAGATTAAAGCACATCAGAGACACTAATCCTCCACACACACACACACACACACACACAGAGTGAAGCTGTGTATCAGCCTGCAGATGCCCAGGGTGTGTATGATGTTCTACTCCTGTAGGCTTCAGACCGCCAGGGCGGTGTTTCCTTCAGAACTAGCAGATGTGATGCCAGCAGCAAACAAACACGATGGTTGTGACCATTTACCGGAAAAATGCATTTCCACATTCCAGTCGCTGTGGAACACATCAGCGGAGAGGTGTGCGGCTCCTGTGGGACAGCACGCCGATCGTATCCCCTAACGATCACCAATTAATAATAATAATAATAATAATAATAATAATAATAATAATAATAAATTCATACATAGAATGCAGCTCAAAGTGCTTCATGTCAAAACATAAAAACATAAAAAGAAGAAAAATCAAGAAACAAATCAAGAATAATAAAAATCAACAAAGAAAGTAAAAGTGTAAAATTAGGATACAATAATAATAATAATAATAATAATAATAATAATAATCATCATCATCATCATCAATTTTTTATGTGCAGATGTAGGTCTGTATGAAAGTAACTTTTTAAATGTTCTAAATTTGAACAAATAATAAAAAATATATATCTAAAAAAGATAAAGAGATACATTACCTTATTTTTTTCTTCAAAGTCATAACCATCCAGTTCGAAATAAACAATAATCTGTTCCCTGTAACACTCTCAGCAGTAGCCTTAGCGACAGCACGGTCTGTCTCGCGAATACAAAATTGGAAATAATAACTAAAAGATGAAATATATTCATCAAAAGCTAATTTACAAAGATATGTCTTCAAATCCTTTTTAAAAATGCGATTATTTGGTTATTGTCTAATTTCAGGAGGAAAAAGGTTCCAGGTTCTCGGGGGCTAAAAGCTGCTTCACCTGATCTCTTAAGGTTTACGTTATAATTGATCAGAACCTCAAACTACGAACTGGAACATATTTTGATAAACAATCAGTTCTCCTGGATCTCGTACGCGCTCTACCTGCAGCAGGTGAAGATCACCTGTGGCTTTGGGAAGGTGTGGTACGGCACGTGAGCAGGGTGCTACTGCAGCGCTAACTCGGGGGAAAAAGAGGGGCGTGGCCTGACTTACGTAACCTGTTGTTTACGTTACATCTTTACAGCAAAGAAATTAATAAAATCTCGGCAGCTGATTACAAGTCGGCTGTAACTGCTAGTCGCTAGGTTTAGCATGTAGTCCGTGTTTTTTAACTGATTACCCGTTAGCAACATCAGGAAAGTCTGGACTGTAAATAAACCTGACGAGTTATTAGCTGTAATTAAGCTAATTAGTGTAAATTACTGTATATAAACGATGCATGTATGCGCTCTGTAGTGAAAAGCAGAGAAGATATCTGCTGAATTCTTGTGTAGTGAAGTCTCCCTGATAAATGTCTCATTTTCTTAATTTAAATCTTTCACCATGTTTTGTGAGTGAAGACGTTCCACGTGTGGAACTCCAGCACGGATTAATGTTTGGTGAACATGGACACGGGAAGTTAAGATGCATCAGAGAAAGATATTTTGTTTCCCTTCTCTGAGGTGAAGCTTCGTATAGGATACAAAACACAGATTCTTTTTTCCCCACAGACATTTAAATCGTCCGACTCGAAATCCGTAGCGAAAGATGGACTCTATCGGCGACTGCGGATCCTGTCTCATGCCTGATCTCAGCCCTATATGTGGTCACATGACTAATATACAGACTTCCCTCGTCTGGCTGGGATGCTGTTTCGGTGTTAGCTGAACGCTTAGCGCCTGTCAGCCACATCACAAGCTCAGGAGTCAGAAGCTCACTACATGCAACCGGAGCCATTTCCACAGCTCTGCTTTCTGGTTTCTGGTTTGAAGGTCTGGCAAATTTACTAGAAAACACTTTGAAAACTCATTTTATTGTTCTCCGCATCGGAAGCGTGTTCAGATACACGTATAAATCAGCCTCCAGGAGCCACACCAATGCCCCATGCTATTAAAATTAACAGGTGGCTAATGGTTTCCACTCAGTTCGGTCTGTATAACACCTCCGTGTGGTGTGATCACAGAGACTCAGTCTCTTTATTGAATATAATCCCTTTCTCTACAGCCGTGTCCATCCACACTGCTCCTGCTGTATCCCTGATGTTCAGCGCTGTTTAACTCCTCCACCAATCATGTTCAATAATCCAGCGGTCACTCAGGACAGAGCGCAGGTGGACATCGTCACTGAATGACACTCCGTAATAGTTATTTCCAGAACAGGAAAAGGTCAAAAAACACACGGAGAAGAGAAACGGAAGACCATGGAACAGGACTTTGGCTTTTCCTGACAGACTTTTTCCTCAAGCGGAAAAAAGTTGCCTTGTTTTTAAACTCCTGCTGATATTAAAGCGTCCTGGATGCTGACTGTGATGAGAAAGATTTGGGGTGAATTTGTTAACGTCTCTTAGCACTGAAGTGTAAAATAGTTTCTGTGGGCGGAGCTAATTGTGGGCTAGTTATTGTTAGAAGTGGTAGCTGGGAGGTTAGTTACAGAACCTGCGTGAGAAGCTAGCTAGCTAAGCTAGGTCAGTCAGCTAGGATGTGAGCTAAGATACTGCAGTAGTGGGAGAGTGTTTCCACCTCACAGCTCCAGCGTTTCCGGCTCGATCCTGAGCTCAGGGTTACTGCCTGTGTGGAGCTTCACGTTCTCCCTGCGTCCAGGTGTGTTTCCTCTGGGTTCTCCAGTTTCCTCCGAACAAAGAAGGAAGCACACACTCACACTCACACACACACACACACTCACACACACACTAACACACACACAAACAGACAGACAGTCAGAATGTGATGGTTATGTAGATTATCAGATTAGTAAATAGCTTTAATTAAATTTAATTAAATTGCTCATTTCATTATCATAATGTGACGGTGCAAATAAATAAATCACACACACACACACACACACACAAAGAGACATTGAAATAGAAAGAGAGAGCAGTTACTTTGTTAATATAATATCGAAATTACCTCTCGAGTCCCCAGTTTGCAGTGATGGTTACAGCGCCCCCTGCTGATCTACTTCTGCATTCTACTTCAACACCATGGCAGAATTCAAAACAATAAAATAAAAAAAATAAACTGAAAACTTCACAGAATTATTTACTTGAAGGGTCCCAGTTATATTTATTAGTAATTCTGGTACAATCAAATACAATCTGTATTTTTAAAAATATATATTTTATCTTCTTCTTCTTCTTCTTCTTCTTTCGGCTTTTCCCTTCAGGGGTCGCCACAGTGAATCATCACTCTCCACCTATCCCTATC
>CM075005.1:298344-300844 GCA_037576675.1 Pangasius sanitwongsei | reverse complement strand
CACGCGCTTATAATACACGCACACACACACACCACGCTTACAACACACACACGCTTATAATACACACACACGCTTATAACACACACACACACCACGCTTATAATACACACACCACGCTTATAACACACACACACCACGCTTATAAACACACACACGCGTATAACACACACACACACCACGCTTATAACACACACACACACACACCACACTTATAACACACACACACACACACACACCACACTTATAACACACACACGCTTATAATACACACACGCGCTTATAATACACACACACACCACGCTTATAAACACACACACGCTTATAATACATACACACACCATGCTTATAATACACACACCACGCTTATAACACACACACACCACGCTTATAAACACACACACGCTTATAACACACACACACCATGCTTATAAACACACACACACCACGCTTATAACACACACACACACACTCATGGTCTCAGACACACACACCTCGCTTATAACACACACACACACACACTTAAAACGCTTATAATACACACACATAACATGCTTATAACAGACACACACTCATGGTCTCACACACACACACACACACACACACAACACGCTTATACACACACGTAACACCCTTATAATACACACACACACACACACACGGTCTCACACACACTCATGGTCTCACACACACACACCACGCTTATAACACACACGTAACACGCTTATAATACACACACATACAAAACACACTTAAACCGCTTATAATACACACAACACACTTACATACACACAAAAAATACGCTTATAATACACACATACACACACACACAACACGCTTAATACACACACGTAACACGCTTATAACACACACACATACAAAACACACTTAAACCGCTTATAATACACACAACACACTTACATACACACAAAAAATACGCTTATAATACACACACATTCATACACACACACACACACACACTCACTCATACACACACACACAGTACTAGATTAGTGTGTGATGGTGCTGTAACTCCTGCCCTGTCAGGAAGACAGGAAGGTCTTTCCCCCCCAAGATTAAGTTTTTGACAGTTAAGTGGGCGGGGTCAATATTTGAATATTTATCTTTCTACTTCGTGATCCCGCCCATGTTCCCTAAGCTCCGCCCCCAGGATCTAACAGTATCTGTAGAGTTACCAAACTCAGCTTTCATAAGGATTCGCGTTATCATCACTCGGCTCTGCAGAATCAGACGGAACTGTGGAGCTCTCGCTACGCAACAAGCCGGTTAGCATTCAGCTTTTATTCTGAATCGATTGCAGGAACGTTCCTCAAATCACATTCTTCAGATAAAGATCGTAAAGCGTGCGGGAAAAATGTTCAGCGACACAGACAGTTACTGCAGAGACACACAGCCGACTGCGGAACGTGAACACGTCTCGGTTTGGAATCATATTTTAGAATTAGTGCTGTCTAACTTCGTTTTGCTGTTATTCGCTGCCTGAGGAGTAAAATGTAAAGTGTGTGTGCGGTTGAAATAAACTCCTCTGTCGCTCATTAAAAGGTGTGTGACTGTATTGTAATCAGACTCGGACTCCACACTGCGCTAAAAACAAAACACAGTTAGGAGTTATTCTCTGTGTTTTCACAGACAAGTGATAGATTCTCTAACTCTCTGACAAAGTTCCCAGGAAACAGACGCTGTTTAATGGAAAGACTGAAACAGCTCAAAGCTTTATACAGACTGCGTTTGCAGCCCTGTTCAGGGGCAACGTCGCTAACTTCATTCCGTCGTCAGTAATTAAATACTCCATGTGGGAAAAGCACTGCAGTGTTTATCCTGCTGTTACTCTATTTCATGTCTTTAATGTGTGTTTTTCCCCCTGAGCGCAGCATGATGTTTGCTAACACAGGAATTATCCGGCTGCGCTGGGAGCATACAGGCTTCAGCTGTGTTTCTTTTCTCTCCTTCTTTTCTCTGCTGCAGGGGGGCGGAGTCAATTGGCGTTGGGGCGTGTCTATAAAATGACTGACACGACGCTCATCCAAACACCTCCGCTCCGGGGTGAAGTGAATTTGTGCAGTTTTGTAAATGTTTTTGTTTTGCAGCTGCATCATACAGGCCATAACTTAAACTGTTATTTTTTAAAATCATGTTCTGCATATTTTCCAGGTGATTTGTACATGGCATTATACAGAGATATGTATCACAAATGAGTCGACTCTCTGAATCAACTCTTTAAAGTGATCCATGGGACTTGACAATACATCACCACTCACTTAGTTGTTCATGTACCTTCAGTAATCGCTTAAAATCTTCCAGGAGCTGTTCATTAGAGAGAAAGGTGAATTATGTGTTCATTATAGGAGCCGATTAGATATCAAGGATACAAAAGAAACAAATCAGAATCAGAATCAGCTTTATTCGCCAAGTGTGTGCGCAGACACACAAGGAATTTGTTGTGGTTTTTTTTAAGGTGCTCTTGGTACATACATGCATACAT
>CM075005.1:275151-286977 GCA_037576675.1 Pangasius sanitwongsei | reverse complement strand
ACAGCGTTATTGATGATGCTCTGCACGTGGGTGTAGGTGTCGTTCCTGAGGTTAGGGTTCTTCGGAATGCTGATGTTACTGATGCTGAATGTAATGTTAACTGCATAGGAGGTGTTTGAAATTTCTGTGGAACAAATCAAATGTGAATCTACATGATTGATGGAGTTACAGATTTCATTAGAAAAGGACAATGATTCCTTTAGGTTCAAATGAATTGTGCGATAAGAAAGGAGAACGTACCCTCGTAGGTGCAGTTCAGTACTTTTACTGGCTCAGGGAGGCTTGTGAGAGGATAGTTCAACAGAGCTTCCATAACAATGAAGAGCAAATTCTTATTGAGGTTATTGAGATCAGACGCAACCAGAAATTTGATAATCTTGGGGACGGCACTCTCTTTGGAAATAGCAGAAGACGAGTTGAACATCAGCCTGGTTTCAACCACTGCTGTTCCATTGCTACAGGAGGAAAAGCATCATTTTGATTGTTTTTCAGTATAAGTTAATGGATATTTATTCAGCATTATTAAATGATTATATTAGAAATTTGTCGTACATAATTGTGAGTTCGTCGAGGAAGCTTGCTGGTTGTTTGGTATCTGATTCTTGGAAAGTGTAGTTCATGTATCCATCAATCTTATCTCCTGAACTCCTGCAAAGGGAAACCATCAATTTTGTCATGATAAACATACTGTCAACTAACCAGTAAGTATAGCAAGTAATTTTAAGAGAAATATTTCTTGCTTGGACTTACGTGAAGTTGACATTGTTGGGTTCAAATGGATCTGCATCAGGCCTATTCAGAAGTGTGTTTAGCTAAAGACAAGAACAAGGATTTGTCAGTATAGCTGTGACAACATACCCATTTGCACACCTTTAGCTATTCCACAATTAATTGGGCATTCAGCTTTCAGTGTGTTGGCCTTAAGTGTAAAAGATTTAATCTATTGCACACTTGAATACAAAACACATATTTTAGCAACAAGACATCATTAAAGTGCCCTGCGATGGCCTGGCTTCCCATTCAGGGTGTTGACTGGCTTCATGCCCAGTGTTATGGCTATAGGCTCTGGATTCCACTGCAACCCCAACCAGGATAAACCACTTACTGAAGATCAGTGAATGAATGAATGAATGAATTTGTTTAAAATCAAATTTCAGAAGTGATCCCCCAAATTCTTGTTGAGTCTGTGTTGGTATTTGTAAACATGTCATTTGGGTTCATAGATACACTGTACTAATCAAGTCCTGATTAATGGATTATGTTCTGTTATGCAGGTGTGATGTACACTCACAGCATCATTGATGATACTCTCCACTTGGTCGTAGGTGTCGTTCCTGAGGTTAGGGTTCTCTGGCATGCTGATGTTACTGACGTTGAATATGAAACTGATCGCATAGGAGGTGTCTGATATATCTGTTTAAAAAGCAAATGTTATTTTGAGTTTTACAGAGATTAAAAAGACAGGACCAAGATTTGGACATTTGTGGCTGTATGGTGCACTTAGAAAGGAAAACATACTCTCGTAGGTGTAGTTCAGCACTGTCACAGAGTCAGTGAGGTTTGTGAGTCGAGAGTTCAGCAGATCTGCCATTGCACTGAGGACCAAACTCTCACTGGGAACAGGAGAGGACGAGTTGAACACCAGCCTGGTTTCAACCTTAGCTGATCCAGTTGTGGCTGTAGCAGGGGGTGTCTGATTATGAAGTACGAGGAGCATAAGTAGAAACTCACTTGCTGACTTGATATCACCCTCCTTATAGATGTATATTTGATTTGCCTCTATTACTGTATCATTACTCCTGAAATGAATGAAGAAACAAATTCACGTAATTTAATACAGTCTAACTTTATTTCCAATTTTTTCTAAGAATGCAATTGTGTGTAAAAAGCAAATGAAGATTCTGAGTCATCCCTTACTTGTAGTTTGCCTGTGAGAAGTTAACTGATGCCACAGTTGGGGAATTCAAGATTGTGTTCATCTGAACATAAGTGAAAACATTTATTTAATAACTTACAGCAACTTATAGCAATAGCAATATTTACTTGTTAATGTAATGTAAAGTCATTGTGTGACCCAGAACAATATCTTTCACTAACCAGGTTGTTGATTTTGTGCTGTATTAAGTCATATGTTACACTCCTCTGGTCAGTCATTACAGACATGCTCACATTGCTGATTTTGAATGCAAAGTCTATATTATATGAGTTGTTTCCCGTTTCTAAGAGGAGAGATTGATTAAGTTTTATTGCTTAAAGTCATGACTTAGTTTTATTAGTTTAGTACTGAATTATTTATATAAAAATGTTTTTAATTAGAGATCATGGAATACTAATCGGGATAAGAGACTTACTCTGATAGGTGATGTTATTTATGCTGATAGGTTCATTCAGTGTTTGTGGTTCAAGAGCTCTCACTGTTCTGATGTTTGCATGCAGGAGAGCATTAGCAGCATTGACAACATCAGCCTCAGTAGGTACATGGGTCAAATTCTCAAATATAACTTTAATATGAATGTATACAGATCCAATTCTGAAAGACGAGATAACAAAAGAAGTTATTACTAAAATACATAGAGAATGAGGATCAATAGAATAGAGAACTACTGATGTTTTAGTGACATGAGACTATATTTGTAGAATAGAACAATATCTTTGTCATTGAGTAAATGTGTAAATATAAGAAATTCAATTTCTATTAGTTAAAACGATCCATTACATTAAACTATCAGTTCTATAATTTGCCTTGTGTGAAGCATAGTTCAATCAGATTTAGAGGAATAAATCATTATGTAGATTGTCAGTGAAAATATTAACTCAGTGTGTCCTCTCTGGCATTACACACATCCGAACCACAAAATATTATTTGTTTTTTTTTAAAGACCAATATGTAGACCTTAATTAAATACAGACACATACATTGTAGAAGAAGGTGTTACAGAGGGCGCTGATGGATTGCTTTTTGTACAAGCTGTTGCAGATGAATCTAGAAGAAAATGTTTACCATGACAAACAATAAATAAAAATGGACCATGGACTGATTCAAAGGCATTGCAAGGAAAGCTGGTGAGATGTAACCTACCGTTCTGTTTCCTAAGCTCATCGAGGAAGCTGACTGGTCTTATTTTAGTTTCATCTTGGAAAATGTATTCCATGTAACCATTAATTAGTTTTCCTGAGCAGCTGTTAAGAACAGTAGAAAGCAATTTTGTTATGGTACTAATACAAATACAGTAAGCGTTACAGTGTAAAATACATACTCCTTGAACTTACACATTAAGTTTAAATCTTGTATCTTTGAGAGGTCCCGCATTAGGATGATTTAGAAGATTATTAATCTGAAGGAAAAACAAAGTTTTTTATTTAAAACTTCTACACCATTCCAAAGTATTCCAAAGTTATCAAAAGTATATTCATATATGGACATTTTACATAAGTAAGTAAGTAAATAAATAAATAAATATTTTTTAATTGATGACCCAATTACTGTCGTGTCTGCGGTACATGAATCAATGCCAACAATATTAAAACAAATATGTTGAACGTGCTGCTGATTATGTGTACTCACTGCTCTGTTTATAGTTGTCTTGACTTCTTCTAAGATGTCGTCCGTACAGGCAGAGTTCCCGTGTATTTTGATACTACTAATGTTAAAATTGATGTTGACGGCATAGGAATTGTCTGAAATTTCTGTGGAAGAAAGTAAATTTGTGTTTTGGCTTGGTTGGTCAAGCTGTCAAGTTCAGAAAGACAAGACAATAATTTGTACAATTTGAGGTATATTATGCAATAGAATGAAACCTTACTCTCATAGATGTAGTTTGTCACTGTTACAGAGTCAGGAAGTGTTGTGCTTTGAAAGTTCAACAGAGTTCTGATAACACTGTTGACCAAACTCTCACAGGGAATGCCAGATGAGTTGCTGATCACCAGTCTGGTTTGAACAACAGCTGATGCAGTTGTGGGGGTGACACCCTGATGCCCAGGCTTTTTGCCAAGAGTAGCAGGAACAGTAGTAGCAGGAGTAGTTGTAGTGAATGGTGCTTGACCATTGACTATGAGTAGCTGAATAAGGAGTCCACTTGGTGTCTTGTGATCATTCCAGTTAAACACATACACTTGATAGGCCACAATTGTGGTTAAGTTAACACTGAAATTAAGAAAAAAAAGACAAATTTAACAGAATAATCTGTCTATTTTTTATTTGTTTAGAAAAAGTAACAGTGGAGGTTGAGTTATCACTTACTTGAACTTTGCTTGTGGGTAGGTAAAGTGTCCAGGATTTGAAATATTTAAGATTTCGCTCAGCTGAATATAAGTGTCAAATGTTACTTAAATAACTTGTCACATTAAAAAAAAAAAAAATGAATAGGTAAAAAAAGTCATTTTGTGACCAGAAGAGTATCTTTTACTCACCAGGCTATTCATTTTGTTTTGTATTGTGTTGTATGTTTCATTCATCTGATCAGTGTTTTCAGGAATGTTCACATTGCTAATCCTGAATGCAAAGTCTATACTGTAGGAGTTGTTGCCTGTTTCTAGAAAGGAAGGATTATAAAAGATGGGGTTATAAAAAGAGCATGAGCAAAAACTATAATCTCATTAATTCATATATTTAAGTAGTTTTTGCAAACATTATATACTTGATATAATATATGAAAGATGGGCCCTAATGGAACATGAAAATTCATTTGTTCATTCATATTCAGTAAGAGCTTAAGGCTGGTCAGGGTGGCAGTCTATCCCAGGAACACTGGGTGTGAAGCAGGAATTCTCTCTGAATGGGATGCCAGTCCATCACAGGTCAACACACAGAAATTCACACTCTTGTTCACACCTAGGAACAATTTAGCTTAGCCAGTTCACCTACTTTCATGTTTTTGGGAGATGTGAGGAAACCAGGGAACCCAGAGGTAACCCACAGCGATATAAGGAGAATATGCAAAACACAACACAAACAGTAACCTGAGCTCAGGATGGCAATAGGTACCCTGGAGCTGTGAGGTGGCAATGCTACCTATTGTACCACTATGCCGCAGGAGCAAGGAAAAATAGATTTTTACTACAGATTAGGAAAAAACTTACTCTCATAGGTGATGTTCTGTATGCTGACAGTATTATTCAGTTTATGTATTTCAAGATCTTGCAAGTTTCTGATCTTTGGGTTCCATTCAGCATTAACAACTTTAAGAACCTCATCCTCACTTGGTACAGTGGTCAAGTCCCTAAACTCAATTTTAATGTGAATCACAGTAGTACTGGGTCTGAAACAGGAGAGAACATGAGAAGTGATTATCAAAATACACGTGTATAAGGAATCCCTAATAAACTGATTTAGTATTACACTGTTTACAAATGCATTCTATGATATCCATTAAATACACCATATGACCAAAAGTATGTGCACCCTGACCATCTCACCCATATGTATTTCTTCCCCAAACTGTTTCCACAACGCAGGAAGCTCACAATTGTATACAAAGTCTCTGTGTGCTGTAGCATTACAATTTCTCTTCACTGGAACTAAGAGGCCCAAACCTGTTCCAGCATGACGATGCCCCTGTGCACAAAGCGAGCTCCATGAAGACATGGTGTGTGAAGGTTGGAGTGGAAGAACTCGAGTGTCCTGCACAGAGCCCTGACCTCAACCCCACTGAGCACCTTTGGGATGAACTGGAACACCAACTGCACCCCAGACTTCCTCCACATCCCAACATCAGCACCTGACCTCACTAATGCTCTTGTAGCTGAATTAACACAAATCCCCACAGCCACGCTCCAACATCTAGAGTGGAGCTCATTATAACAGCAAAGGGGGAATAAATCTGGAATGGGATGTTCAACAAGCACATATGGATGTGATGGTCAGGGATGTACATACTTTTGGCCATATGGTGTATATATTTCAGAGGTTGAGCATACGTGATCTCATTTCTTGAAGTTGTTGGAGGAACTGTTGTCTTTTTGCCTGTTCCTCCAGGTAAATGTGTGTTTCTTGATGTCCTAACTAGTGTGTGGCTGGTCACCACAGGATTTCTTGTAGTTGTTGCAGAAGCTATTGTAGGTGAAATCGCAAGAAAGCAGTATTAATTATCTGTATGATTACTGGAACAATTATTTAATTTCAACCAACCACTGTCCATTCATAAGGCAAGAATCTGGTGTAACATACCACTGAGTTCATTTATCAAGCTGATTGGTAGTTTCCTATTACCACATCCAAAGCTGTACTCTATATCAATTTCCAAATTCCTGTAAGGAGAGCAGCAAAATGTAAACATGACAATCATACAATTTACTGTACAGTATGATTCAATAAATCAATGCCTTTTTGGACTTACATGACGAAGGTGCTTTGGGGTTCAAATGGTTCTGCTCCGGGTTCATTCAATAACCTGTTTATCTAAAGATGAATATATATATATATATATATATATATATATATATATATATATATATATATATATTTTAAAAATCTGATAGTAGATATAATATCACAGGTATTTATGTTTTATCTATTCACTGTACATTCAGTCTTCATTGTATTGGCTACAAACTATAAATCCCATTTAAAAGATATTTCTTATTTAAAACATATTTCTAATTTTTTTTTTTTACTGGAAATACATATTGAACAATCCTTTTGGTGGTCTACATTTTTAAAATTTTATTTAATAAAAATTTTATTAATTATTAAAATTAATAAAATTTTATTTTTTATTTAGTGTATAGATTTCAGTGAAACAAGCCAAGGAACAAATTCCCGCAAAAAAACAAACAAACTGATTTTGAATAATCAAGAGGTCATTTGCCACAGACTTGTCTGACTGACTTTAACATTCTACAACAAACCAATTACACATGACTGAGGACTCACATATTTTTTACCCACTAATCAGATCTTCATTTTATTTTCTGTGTAACCATCTAGCTGACCATTGTTGAGGCCACATTACTGGCTCCTTTTTCTTAAACAGGTTTTTTTTAACCTTTTTTTAGCAAAGATGCTAACATCCTATGCAGTGAGGTGTGTCTGAAAATCAAAAGCAAGAGTTTCACAATATGTAGACACTCTCTCTTTTGATTTTCAGACACACCTCAATGGTCTGCAGCTTTCAGGGATGAAAATATATGACTTTTCTTTTGATTAACCAAAAACATATCTAAACATCCTTCTGGTGTTGTGAATTTTAAATCCATTTGCCTGATTAATTTCACAAATCACTGATGAGTCTATTTTTTCCCCCTTTTTAATAAGTATCTTGTTTATTAAATACAGTGGATCAAATTCTTACACAGGTGGTCATGTTTACTTACTGTGGTGTCAATGGATGCTTGGATTTGCTTGTAGACATTTTTCCTAAGGTCACGGTTCTCTGGCATGATGATACTGACACTGATTATGAAGAAAACTTCATAGGAGTTGGCTGAAGTTTCTGTGGAACAAATCAAATATAATTTTCTTTTTTTCTTTAGTATGGTTGACACAGCTATAGGTATCATATGGAAGGGACACAGAATTAGATGTTTTCAGCTGCATGGTGTCATTAGAAGGGAGAACATACTGTTGTAGGCGAAACCCAGAACCTTCACAGTATCTGGGATGTTGGCAGATCGAGAGTTCAGCAGATTTGCAATAGCATTTAAGACCAAACCCTCGCTTGGAACAGGAAATGTGCAGTCGAACACCAGCTTTACGGTGGCCGTAGGTGAAACAGGTCTGGAGAGACAAAGGATTATAGTGATTGTTTTCCAATGATGATTAATAATCATCTACAGCAATGAGCTATTAAATACAAAACAGATGTTGAGCATACTTTGAGGGAGTAGTTTTCGTTGTTGTATTTATTAGTTCACCGGTGAAAATTGATATCGGTGAAGTAGTAGTTCTTGGAGTCACTGTTGTTATTTTGCTTGTTGCTTGTAATGAAGTTTTGATTGAGACTTTTCTGCAAGGTACTGCTGTTGTAACATTTGCAATACTGAATGATGCTTTAGTTCCTTTAATTTTTTTTGTATCCTTGTTATCAGAAGAAGAAGATCCAGCTCTTGTCTTTGCAATGTGTATAGCTGCAGATTGTTGTGAAGTTTCTTTATTGGCTTCTTTCAATCCATTTTTATTTTGTGTGAAATCATCATTCATCCTTGTTTTTTCCATTTTAGATGATTCAGGATTCTGCCATTCTGTTGCCCTGTAATGAATCAATATTAAACACGGGATATTAATGTTTAAAGGAATTAAAGGAAATATTGAGATAGTGTATTGATAAAGTTTAATCAATGACATTTGCTAGCTCACTCCCCAAAGTCTTCATTCCAGCAATAAATTAATTTTTCTTGGTCCGCAATGAGCATTACATTCAACCAGACACACCAATGGAGAAAAAAATAGTGTACTTACGCTTGGGCACCAGTCCAGGTAAGCACCCCCCATATACACACTGTCACAAATGATAAATATTTAAAATAATTTAAAATATCCTTTAAAGCACATATTATATATCCTTTTATTGGCTTTAGGTTTTAAAAAGAGTCTAAAAGATGTCAGCTGTATCCCAATTAAGCTCATACATAGAAATTATGGTTTGATCTGGTAATAATCATACATCGTTACAATCATATTGCAAACTCTATGTATAATGTAGTTTCCAAACATTATCACATACCAATTAATTATATGTACTGCTGTAGGAAAAGATGCCTTAATGAATACTATAAATTTGCTTATATAAACAAAGCATAGGTTAACAGCTTTGTATGGTGTTTTGTTGAGCACATGATTGATTTTCACATTCAATTTCACACAAAACTAATCTATCCAGCAGAAATAATTAGGAAATTAACCACCAAGCTTAAATGCTGACTCCACTCAAATTATAAAAAAGGAAGTAATTTTTTTTTTATTTTTAAATTTTAAACAATACATTTTAGTGTAGTTGTAGAAATATATCCAAAGATTTTAAAGTGAACAAAATATCAATTTTACTTACATATGGTGAGGAGTGTGGTTTTTCTGGTGCCATGATTTTTAGAGAAGGCAAACCTATTGATATACAGTGATATTAAATCTCAATTTTAGTTTATTGAATATGCTATTGAACTTTCTGATATTTCATTAATTAAATCAGCTATCACTGAAGGTTAACCAAAGTCTATTGTATATTTTCTCACACAGATTGAGATTTCTGATCATTATGCTATACTGGATAATGAAATTAAAATGTGTAGATGATATATATGTTATAGATGACATTTTTTATAGTCAATAGTCAAAAATGTTACCATAGTTTTTCTTTCTCATTTTCTCAGTAAAACACAATTCCATCAGAGAATACAAAGATTCTGAATCTTAATTTGCTTCTAAATTTGTTTCTATCACTGTCAAATATAGAGATGGAGACCAATAGCAATAATCTGTGATTTTGATGTGCTTCGTATGGACAAATAAATACCACATATTAATTAAAAACATCAGAATTAACAGTGAGAAAAAATCTAAAAGATATCAGTACCTTAGTTTATTCTTCAAAGTCATAACCATCCAGTCTCAAGCGATAATTTGTCCACTGTAACACACTCAGTGATTTGTCTTAAAGATAACAGACTCTGTCTTGGAAGGTGATTTATCAAAACTGCAAATTGACGCTCCAAGGAGTGGTGTAACGTCAATAGGAGCTGGCCCCTCCCTCACTTGTGTTATGGAAAAAAATAAGCCATCTTTGGTCACCTGAACAATAACAGGTGTATATCCAGATAGTGAAGATTATGACGAAGACAATGTGAACTATGTGGCTATATATTAAGAGAACACCACAACCCAGTAATTAATTTGATGCCCTACTGAGCAATTTATTGAGCAATGAAACGAGTTGTGTATACTGCAATGGGATCTCAACTTTTTTGTGAAAGATTTAGAAATTAGAACAAAGCTCTAAATAGTCCCTAATATCTAAATATTTTAGTAGAAATACCCTTTCTATTTAGTCCAGCTTGTGTGGCATTTGTCGTGCTGATAACATGGGAGATATACCTAGAAACTTTGCAGTTACAGAAATAGAATAATCTCAAGATTAGCACCACTATTTATCTTCCCTTCTCCATCTCGCAAACTTGTTGCCATTCCTCAAGTATATCTTTAGGGCGGAGCAGTGGAATCCTACGTATTGACAATTGACTGAAAGGCTGAAAAGCAGAAAAATGAATCTAGCCATTACATGTCATGAATCAAAGATATGGCTATAACTTTTTCCCCATATTAGATTTCAGTCACACTGAATATAATGTTGGTGTTAGGGCAATGGGATAAAAAATTATTAATTGAACTTAAGCTTATGTTATCTATTATATCGCGGGTTATGGTGTGCATTCCACTGGGGTGAACTGTATGGATTTTTAAATCACTAATATTATTACTTTTCTTCCATTTTATTACTGTTTTATTGTTCTAAATGCATTGCGTTATTTTTGTAAGGTAGAAACACTGGTTATGTTTCCTTTGAGGCAAACAGGTGCTGTAAGGTGTGTATATTGAAAAGATCAAATTTAATGGATCTAATTACAGTACGCTTAAATGAGGCTGTTGACGGTTTGGGAGGAGAAACTTTTGTTACACCCAAATGTGAGTTGTTTTTCTGTGAGCGTATTCGTACAATAAAACGACTAACGTCATTTCTGAAAAAACTTAACACATCTTATTTACATGACAAAGGTATATACAGGTAAAAGTAAGGTGATTCTTTTACACAACAAAGTCTTCCTGTTTTATTCCCACAGTTTGTCTTATAACCATAGTTAATATCAAAGTCAGTATCTTCTTTATAAAGTGGTGTAAGATCCCTCATATTTCTCTCACATATAAAACTTTTCCCATAATGGATTATTAATTAGCAGTTTATCTCAAGTACAAATTGTAAATATAGTAGATTTTATATGAACTTTCAGTCTTGATGACTTATGAAGAAGCTTACTTCTTAAGTCAAGAGAAACAGTTCCAATACCTGTCACGTCAGTGAATATGCAGTAGCACTCCCATAATTGTAATTACTCCCCACCCTCTCTAGGAATTGCTCACTGGCAGTTTTACAAATAATTGGATAATTACCATAATACTATGGAAAAATGAAAAGCATGTGACACCACCCAACAGATCTTGCGTCAATATTTCTTTGAATAGATAAAACATTTAAAAAGTTCAACAGTAAAATATGCAATCTCTCAAATGACAAGGATGATTCTGCTGGTACTTGCTAAAATAGGATTAAGGTAGGTCAGCATTCACATCTGAAACAAAAAAAAATCTGTTGACCTCTAAACAAGCTGCTTACTGGAAGCTGATCAGGAAGTGCCAGTGTACTGTTCAGTTATTATTTCACCATGAGTGCTTTTGCACCAGCCTTGTATTATCAGATGTAGAAAGACACACTAATAATAAACGCCAATAATTTCACCTCGTCTTATTCTGTTCTGCTTCACTATTTGATTTTAAGTGTTAGTAGGTAATGACATCTGCTAAATGAATAAATTTAAGAAATAAATTTCTTTTTTTACCATGCTTTTTCAAAAAGATTTTTTGGACTGTCATAATCCTCTTGCATAATGTCATTGATTAGAATCTGCACTATGGTATCAATGTTCATAGTACGACTGCACAGATTCAGGAGAGCATGGCAATTAATACTGATACAGGTGTCAGTGTATCAGTAAAATACATAACCAATCTCTTTCTTTCTAGTAGGCTATTAGAAACAGTCTATCTATCTACAACCCCTGGCAAAAATTATGGAATCGCCACACTTAGAGGATGTTCACCCAGCTTTTTTACTTTATAGC
>CM075005.1:264034-274420 GCA_037576675.1 Pangasius sanitwongsei | reverse complement strand
ATACTAACATTCGGATTAAATATAGAAAATATAGTCTCATTTCCACAGTCTGAAGCTATCTCAGATCATTATCTCATCTCATTTAAAATGTATCTTCATCATAATATATGCACCTTGCCACGCTACTGCGTCAAACGTACATTCACATGAGCTACTACACAGTTTTATCAGTAATCACCCAGATTTATCAACCATGAGTGGATCACTGTCTGATGCCACAGAACTTGACCAGGCAACTGAATGCTTAGAATCAACATTCCTCTACACGCCAGATAAGGTAGATCCACTTAAAAGAAAAATAATTAGAGAGGAAAACTAGCACCCTGGTATAATGATCACACACATACATCTTAAAACAGACCAATTGAAAATTAGATCGTAAACTACCAACTAAATTGGTAGTATTACAAAGAGCATGGAAGGAGAGCCTCCTAAGCTATAGAAAAGCTCTTAGAGCTGCTAGATCAATGTATCTTCCCATGTTAACAGAAGAGAACAAATATAATCCTAGATTTTTATTTAATAATGTAGCAAAATACACTAATAACTAGGAATAAGACCACAACAGAAGCATGCACACCATCAATATGTAGTAGTGATGACTTCATGAATTTTTTTCAGTGACATAATTGAAAATGTCAGGCAAAAAATTTCAGACTATTAATTTAAAGCCAGACAAACTGATAACTGATCATGTAGGGGACAGTATAACCATATCAGATCAGTGATTAGAATATTTTAGTCGCCTCGAGAGACCAAACTAATTTCACTAATTTCCTCATCAAAATCATTAGCTTGTAGAATCATTAGTACTAGAACCCTTACCTACATGTTTTGTCAAACAGATAATACCAGAAGCAATCCATCCTCTAAAAATAATCAATTCTTCCCTTAGCACTGTACAATGTACCTAAATCTTTTAAACTCGCAGTTATCAAACTCCTGATTAAAAAAACTTGACCTCAACCCTGTCAATTGTCCAACTATAGGCCAATATCAACCCTCCCCTTTGTCTCCTAGAAAAGGTTGTAGCACAGCAGCTATGCTCATACCTACATGTTGCTTGACCTTAGTGCAGGTTTGATACCATTGATCATGCTATTCTCCTCGATAGACTAGAAAATGTAGTAGGCATTAAGGGGACGGCCCTCTCCTGGCTCAGGTCTTATTTGACTGATCGTTATCAGTTTGTAAACGTAAATGGTGACTTCTCTACGCATACTAATGCAAAGTTTGGTGTTCAACAAGGATCTGTTTTAGGCCCACTGCTCTTTTCTCTATATATGCTACCTCTGGGCAAAACTATTCGTAAACATGGTATTAGCTTCCACTGTTACGCAGATGACACACGGTTATATGTTTCAGCAAAGCCAGATGACAGACACCAGCTTGATAAAGTTGAGGAACGTAAAGGACATTAGAAACTGGATGCTTATTAACTTCCTTCTACATAATTCTGACAAGACAGAAGTACTTGTACTAGGACCACATGCAGCTAGAAGTAATGCTGGGTCTTCTTGGCTAGGCAGGTGGTGTTGAGAGTCCAGGAGAGGTTCTCCTTCATGTGCTTTTGACTCTCTCCACAGTCATTCCGTTGATGTACAGTGGTGAGTCGTCTGCTCCAGGAGTCAACAATCATCTCTTTAGATGACATTAAGAGATAGGTTGTTTTCGCTAATCCAGAAAAAAAAGTCCAGAACTCAGTTGCAGAGGGAGGTGTAGGCTCAGCTTTATAATCAGTTTCAGGGGATGATTGTGTTGAATGCTGAACTGAAGTCTGTGAACAGCAACCTTACATAGAAAAAAGTGGATGGTTCCAGCTATGGCGTGCTCTGTTGAGTGGTTTGGATGGTGCAAATGTGCAACCAGTAACTTCATCACAGTTTTCGCAAGAAGTCCGGTTGGTTAAAATCTATCCACTGTCCACTGATGGAGTCCTGAGTACGAAGGTGCTCGTGGCAACTGCAGCCCCAAAGCCACCACAGCAATTGCAGTCCCAAGCCATTACAGTACAGCTTCCCATATGTGATCCCCAAGCCATCTTCACAGCCTCCAAGTGAAACCATCCCCAGCAATCCAAACGATTCTTCAGGCTGTCCATATGGGGCCCCAGCAGCAGCGAGCGAACTCAACCGATGAGAACTCCAACCAGAAGTAAGGCATCAGGATGGGTCAGGCAAGTCCGGGGAGCAGAAGGGGTCAGGATCACTGGCATCTGAGAAGTAGCATGTGTAGCTCAACAGAGAGGAAGGGAGAGAGAGATGGAGAGAGAGGGAGAGATTGTTAGGTAAGCTTTTGTCCTCTAATGGTTAAGGAAAATGTACTTTGTGTGCAGAGTGCAAGCAGGGGCTCAATCAGCACATCAGCACAATGATCAACACATTCCCTGAGGACCTGGCCAGTTGTGTTGTCAGGACCTGCAGCTTTCTGTGGTTTAACTCCAGACAGAGTTTTCCAGATGTCTACTGCATACAGACAGAGTACTTGGTTGGTGGGAGTTGGGGTGGTCTTCCCTGCTTGCATGTTGTTCTGTGCTTTGAACCATGCATAGAAATCATTCAGTGCGTGTGGGTGCAAGGCATCACCATCACAGACAAATGGTGTAGGTTTGTAGTCTGTGATAGCCTGAATGCCACATGTGCTTTGTGTCCTTGCTATTTAGGAAGTGATTGCAGATTCTGTCTGTGCATTTGCATTTTGCCTCTTTGCCATTGATAGCCAGGGACAGATTGGCCCTTGCTGTGCCTGAGAGACCTGAAAGCAGTTTCTCAGGTTTACAGCAGTGAGTGCACTTCAGCAGTCATCCATGGTTTCTGGGTTGCACATGTGGCGATTTAGGAAGTCACATCATCTATTGCCTTGCTGATGTAGCCAGTCACTGATGCTGTGTATTCCTCCAAGTCTGTGGTGTTGTAATATGTAGCAGCCTCTCTGAACATATTCCAATCTGTGTGTTCAAAGAAGTCCTGAAGTTTCAGAACTGGTTTGGCACGTTTCAGGAGTGGTCTGTATGCTGGAATTACAGAGATGTGGTCTGAGCAGCTGAGGTAGGGGCGGGGTGCAGCCTTGTAAGCACCATAAAGGTTCATGCAAACAAGGTCTAAAGTGTTTGTACCAGGGGTTGTGCATGCTGGTGGAATTTTGGCAGCAGTGATTTCAGATTTGTGTGGTTAAAGTCCCCGGTGACAAGGAAAGATCTGTTGGGAAGTGCTGTTTGTAAGTTACTGACAGCCCAGTAGAGTTCACTTAGCGCTTCCCTTGTGTCAGCACCAGGTCGAATGTACTGCTGCAAGTCTTACTAGACAGTGCAGCTATCCTGTCGGGGCGATCTGCGGTTAGCCCAGCTAGGTGCATGGCTGCATCTGGAATACTGCCATTGAGCCATGTTTCTACAGTCCCTGACTTCACGCTGGGTAGTTAGCTGTAGTCTGAGTAAGTCCAATTTATTGTCAAGGAAGAGTACATTGGGGAGGACAATGGATGGTAGAGCCAGGCTGCTAGGGTTAGCCTTTAGCCTAGCATGGATGCCGACTCACTTGCCATGATTCCGCTGCCTCACACACAGTTTCCGGCGCCCTCTAAACCAGCCAGCGGCATCAGGCAATATTGCAGTCCCACGGCCTGGTTTGCATAGCAGCCTGAGGTCACATAGTTCTTCCTGCAGTCCATCATTTATTCCTCCTGATCTTTGTTTTCCAATGTTCAGCAAAAGTTGGCAATGATAAACATGTTCACCAGTGCTTCCATTGTACATCTCTGGTAAAAGTTTCCCAATTACTGTAGACTACACGAAACATGCACCATATTTGTGGAACCGTAGGGGCGCTGCATGCTACTGCTTCAACATCTTGGCCATTGTTTTGGCCTATAAAGCACTATTGACCTATAAAGCTCTGAATTGTCTTGTGCCACAATACCCAAGTGAACTTCTAGTCTTTTATGATCCTCCATGCCTACTTGGTGAAAAGGTGTGGGCTCTTTGTTGGTATCTCGAATAGTGAAGGCTACAGCAGGAGGTAGAGCTTTCTTTTACAAAGCCCCACAGTAATGGAACAGACACAGTCTCAGTGTTTAAGTCTAGTCTAGTCTTAAGTCTTTTGTGAATAGTTTTTGCTTAGGTAAAGGAGCAGATCTGGAGGGTTCACAGGCATAGAGTGTTGTGTTGACCTGGGATGTTTGGATGCTGTCGCCCCCCTACTCTCACGCGTTCACTCAGGCTTGTCGACGGTGGAGTGGCTGGTAGCTTTATGTCCCAGGATGCACTCATGTCTGTGTTACCTTCTGGCTCTCCCTTTTAGTTATGCTGTCATAGCTAGTCTTGCAGGAGTCCCTACTTGCACTCTACACACAATATACATTGTCCTTAACCATTAAATGACAAGGAGCATACCTAATAATCTGTCTTTTTCTCTCTCTCTCAGTCGAGCTACACATGCTACTCGTGAGATACCAATGATCCTGACCCCTTCTCCTCTCTAGACCTGCCTGATCCATCCCAAGACCCTACTTCTGTCACAACCACAGGAATGAGGGGACCCAGAAGCAGAATACAGACAGGAAGCTGGTTAAACCTGTTTTATTGATAGCTTGAGGAGGTGGGAGTGTGTGGGAAGTGTCACTCGAGATCAGGATTCGAACTCCGGGTGGCAGTGCGAGAGGCAGATGCTCAGTCGAAGCTGAGGATGGCCCCACATGGACAGCCTGAATATCACCATGAGATTACTGTGGATTGTACCACTTAGAAGCCATAAAGATGGCTGTGGATGTTTTTCTTTGGATAGCCTTAGGACTGGAATTGCTATGAACAGTTTTGCACTCGAGTCTCCATCATTTGACAGTTGGTAACTTCAACAAAATAGACAAGGTTTCTTCCTCATGTCATCTTAGGGAGTTTTTCTTTGCCACCATCACCTCTGGCTCTCTCAATAAGGATAAATTTATCAATTTAAAATTCATATCCGGAATTTATATGTTTCTGTAAAGCTGCTTTGTGAGAATATCCATTGTTAAAAGCGATATGCAAATAAAATTGAATTTAATTGAATGCAAACATTTTTCTGTAATATTTAATTTGAAAAGTACAACCCTAACCCTGACTCTATATTTAGGCAGGCTTTCATACCAGCCAAATAGGAGGCACACTTGATACTTGATTGAAGACCAAGATGAACTGATTAAAAAAGTGGAAACAGGTGTGACTCCTGCTTGGGTGGAATGCAAGCCTGGAGCATAAGGATAAGATTGAAGACCCCTTTAAGTGATCCAGGTGGATTTGTTTGCCCAGTAGGCAAACTGGTGAGGGTTGTGGGCGGTATGATGATCTATATTTTTTAATTGACCAGTCTCTCCAGACTAAGTGCCACTGGTCTGTAGTCATTTAAGCTTCTTGCCCTTGATTGCTTTGGTAAGAGGGTAATGGTGAATATTCTGAAGCATGTGGGGACTTCAGAGAGAGACAGTGAAAGTTTGAAGATGTTGGTCAAGACATCTGCGAGTTGGTTGGAGCAGTATTTGAGAACATGCCCACATATCTCACCTCATGTGTGTGTAATGTTAGTACTGTGTCACCTGTTGGTGGCTCTGCCTTTGTTGCTGGCGTGGTTTTGTGATTGTCCAACTGGGCAAAGAACAGGTCGAGCTCTTCTCCAGGTTGGCATCACTGCTGGGATAACTGAGATTTATGTTGGTGTAATCTGTGATAGATGGGATACTTTCCCATCCCACTTTTGCTAGGCATCAGTGTTGTTATAGAAACAATCATAATGCCATATTGTGCTTGACATGCAAACTGACTCCAGTCTGTGCATTCAAAACAGTCTGGAAACGGCGTGAGATGGCTCCTTCTTATCCATATTTTTACTGTCTTGGATATTGGTTTCTTCTTGGTGTTGATTAGAAACAGAGATAATTGGTTGGACAGTCCAAGATGGGGACAAGAATAAGCTCTGTATGTTTCCTTGATGTTGGTATAAACCTTTTCAAGTATTTTTTTTGCCCCTGGTTGGACACATTTTGGTGAATTTTTTTTCACATTTTGGTGGAATTTAGGTAATACTGTCTTGAGGTTTGCCTGGTTGAAATCACCCTCTACAACAAAGACATTGTCCATGTGTGTGGTTTGTTGTTGGTTAATAGTGTCGTGTAGCTGTGCTAAGGCTAGCTTAGCATTAGCTTTCAGTGGAATACATAATGCTGTTATGACAACACTGGTAAATGCTTGCAGTAGGCAGAATGTTCTGCACTTTATCATGAAGTACTCCAGGTCAGGAGAGCAATGAATATTGATATACAGTATCTAGTGTTTGTGCACTAGTCATTATTTACGTATATACATAGACCGCTGCCAGATTTCTAACTGGGGTCCGCTGTCTAGTCACCTCTCTTTCTTGAGGCATTAGTGCTCCTTTGGGGCCTGTAGCTTTCGAAAACACAAAATGAAAAAAACCCTAGGGAAAGCTAAGAGCCACTACATCTGTGTGTGCTGCAATCCTGTTATGTATGAGGAAGGAACTGCTACAGGGAAACTGCTTACCAAATGGATTGAAGCATCTAATCCTGTGTGCTTGAATTACTAGCATAATGATATGTTTTGTAACTATAAAGCATATATTTACGTTTACATTTACGGCATTTGGCAGACGCCCTTATCCAGAGCGACTTACAATAGTGCTTTGAAGTGTGTGTGTGTGCGCGCACGTGCGTGCGTGTAAGTGCTAACTTAAAGCACTTCTGTAAGTGCAAATGTGCTCAGACGGAATTAAAAAATTGTCTGAGCAAAAAGTGGGAACAGTAGGGAAAGAAATTTTAAGACAGACAAGAAAGGAGAGCAGACTTGGGCAAGAGTATGACCTTTAATATGGGTGGTAAAATGTAGCTCTCGAGTGAAGTAAAAACAAAATGTGAAATAATTTTCTAAATTACAATATATGTTATCTAGATATACAGTATATTCAGATTGGCAGTAATGGAGGGAAAATGAAACACCAGTTCAGCAATTCAGTTTCAGAGGAATCGTGGCTTTGACTTGGAAGGGTGAGTAGCAAGGCAATAAGGGAGCAGGACCATTTCCATGCAAGATTCTTCTTTGCCACCTGTGATCTTTAAAGGATAGAGTAAACCCTTCATGGTCCCTCCAGCTTCCCAATAGACCAGTTATTCTCTTCATAATGATAATACTGTATTAAATTACAATTAAATTACAAGGCTCTAAAACAGTGATGTGGCTTCATTATGCATGTAAAATTTCACTGCTAAGTACTGTTTTATATAAAAAGTAGCCACCAAAGTTAATGAAGCTAAAGATAACAGTGAGCAACACTGCCATGATGCAGTTTTGTAACTGAATAGTAATAAGGTGAGTATTACCTTCTTACCCTTATGATTACCTTATATTATAGAGTATAGTATGTCTCTACAAACATTGTAGTGTAACACATGATAAAAGAGTTCACTCTGTTTTTTTATTTATTTAATTAAAATGAATATATACATTTTATGCCATATTTCTTGTGCCTTGTTGACATGGTTGTAAACAAGCTATCAGCCATTAGCTTGTGCTTTAGATGCACCAGGGGGTTATCTGGTGAATAATTTGGTGCACACGACAAACCAAAGAATCAGATAATTGCTTTTCACTATCTTCTTGTTCAGCTATGCTTTGATAGCGACAAGTACCTTAAGCAATAAAAATGAACACTGAGCAGATGGATCAGCTTTTCTTTAGTTGTACCTGACCTGACCAGACAGACAGCAAATTGCAGCTTCCACTGAACTCAGGCTGCACCTTGTCGTACAACTGAGGTCATTGTAGCAGCTTACCATTACTATACACAAAAGCAAATCCTAAAGAATAATGTGTACATTACTTACAATTATTATTTTACTATTAATTATATTATTATTATTATTATTATTATTATTATTATTATAAGTGTTTTTCCAAATCAAGTACGCTATGTAATGAACATCTGACTTACATTAGGCATAAATATGAAAGGCACAGGCTTCAACATAAGAGATATTTAACAATATATACATTTCTGGGTGCCAGAACACTTGCCAAACTGTAGGAATAATGAAAAATGTATCAGACGGATGTGTAAATGTTTTGGAAATACCTATAAATGACAACAATAAGGATCTATTTATGAAGTCTGTGTCAACAATGCCAAGCACAAGTATGTACGAAATGTGCTATACAAATTAAACCTTTAGAATACAGAGTCATAATCTTTTTCCTTGTGCACGTCAGATTTTTCCATTCACACTGTCTGCAGCTTTCATAATCATCGTTTATTCTTTGGAGCCTGGAGCGTCACTGTGCTTTTTCACTGTGGGTAAGAAATTATAGCATGAAAATTGTCCTAATTAAAAATTAGATTATTATAAACATGCATGACCACTGCATACAATCAAAGTTAATTAGCTTGAGGAAATAAGCATAGCTAAATGAAGTCTGTGCAAAGACAATTTATTAAAGCTCATTAGGTTCATTTATTTAAATTCAATGACCTTTTAATTCTACTTGTATGGCCTCCATCACCTCACATTTAAATACATGCAATGAGAAAAGGATGGCGTGAGAGAGACTTTCTGTTTTATACAGACTTTATAAATTCAATTCAGTTCAATTTTATTTGTATTGCACTTTTTGCGTTTTGTTTTCAAGATTCAAGATTCAAGAGGTTTATTGTCATATGCACAGTGAAAACACAATGGTTTAGACCATACAATGAAATTTTTACTTTGCACGTCTCCCTAAGAAAGAAGAAGAAGAAGAAAAAAATATACATAAAATATAATGTATATAATATATAAAAATATACAGACCATGAGTTGGTAAGTAAGTAAGGTGCTCTGTGCATTGTGTGACAACAGGATAACAGTCAGTAGGGGTGATGGGGAGTAAGGTGATTAGTGTTTGAAGTATTGTTCAAGAGTCTGATTGCTTGTGGGTAGAAGCTGTTGGTGAGTCTTTTTGTCCTTGATTTCACACTCCTGTAGCATCTCCCAGATGGCAGAAGTGTGAAAAGACTGTGTTGTAGATGTGTATTGTCTCTGATGATGTTGTGGGCCTTCCTGATGACCCTGGTGGTGTAAATGTCCTAGAGTGATGGGAAGGCTACTCCACAGATGAACTGCACAGTTTTTATGACACACTGGAGAGCTTTCTTGTCCTGAACAGTGCAGCTTCCATGCCACACTGTGATTGAGCTGGTGATCACACTTTCATCTGTACATCTGTAGAAGTTGCTAAGGAATTCGGTTGACATGCCAAATTTCCTCAGCCTTCTTAAGAAGTACGGTCACTGCTGGGATCTTTTCAGGAGCTGCTGAGTGTTGTGAGACCAGGTGAGGTCCTCGCTGATGTAAATTCCAAGGAATTTAAAGGTTTTCACCTTTAAGTAGAGATTATTTTCCTGACACCATGCTATCAGTCCTGCTACCTCCCTTCTGTATGATGTTTCCTGTCCACCAGTGATCAGTCCGATGACTGTGGTGTCATCTGTAAATTTTATTATCCTGATGTTGGTCTGGGAGTCCACGCAGTCATAGGTGAAGAGGGTGTACAGCAGTGGGCTCACAGTTCTGATGCCTGATGTCTGGTTTCCCACTCTGACTGACTGGGGTCTGTCTGTCAGGAAGTTCATCACCCAGTTACAGAGGGAGGGTGTCAGTCTGAGGGTGAAGAGCTTTTCGGAGAGCCTGTGTGGTATGACTGTGTTGAGTGCTGAGCTGTAGTCAATGAATAGCATTCTCGTGTATGTGTCCTTACCATCCAAGTGTGTGAGGGCTGTGTGGATGGCATCATTGACAACCTCATCAGTGGACCCGTTTTGTCGATATGCGAATTGAAATGGGTCCAAGGTGGCTGGGATTGTCCTTTTTTATGGGTCATGACTATCTTTTCAAAACACCTCATCACAGTTGGGGTGAGTGCAACAGGACTATAGTCATTCAGGCAGGTCACAGTGTTCTTCTTTGGGAGGGGCATGATGGTGGTGGACTTGAAGGAGGAGGGCACTGAGGCCCGAGTGAGGGACAGATTGTAGATGTCCATGAGCACATCACCCAGCTCCGACGAGCAAACCCTGAATGCCCGCCTGGGGATGTTGTCTGGGCCGGCTGCCTTCCATGGGTTTGTTCTCTTCAGAATGATTTTGGAATGATTTAAGGTTCAGGCTGTCTTAACATGCACTGTTGAACACAGATGCCTGCTGCTCAACAGAGGTGGGCTGTAGTTGCTATATTTATCTTGCTACCTGATGGAATTGTGGGGCCCGTGTTTTAAATTTGACACGCTTTCAAAAAACAGTCAGGTCCAGAGGTATTTGGACAATGACAGAGTTTTTGTGATTTTGCCTTTATACACCACCACAATGGATT
>CM075005.1:221908-235096 GCA_037576675.1 Pangasius sanitwongsei | reverse complement strand
TGTTGTTAATTTCATTAACACCAAAGCAGCTGAAACTGATTAACAACCCCCTCTGCTACTTAACTGACCAGATCAATGTCCCCGGAGTTTAATTGACTTGATGCTATACTCTTATTAAAAAGTGTTCCTTTAATTTTTTGAGCTGTGTGTATATAATTATCTCTCTCTCTCTAGAGAGAGAGAGAGAGAGAAAGAGAGAGATAGCTAGATACTAGGACACTGGTAGCTTACACCAAGCTACTGATACTTAGCTCAGTGGCAACTTTACACAAGTTCAGTGTTAAATAAGCCAGTAAATGGCACAACCAAGATATAACCATGCAGATATCTTAATAGTAAAATAGTCTTCTCATAAATTATAAAATAAAAAGTTTTTTTTACCAACTTTGTGCACTATAGCCTGAAACACGGGCCATCCTCCTTTGGGTGTTTTTTCCCCCATCCCGTCACTCTATGAAGTAGTTCCATCCAAAACTTATTTGAGTCAAAATTCTGGATCTGAGAAGTAGGCTCAATGCTCCACTTCCCAACATCCCACACACCACCGGACTAATGCAAACAATCAGAGCAAGTGATGAACGTGAGCGAATGCCACCTCTCTTAACTGATCCTGCTGATTATGGCGGGTGAATTTTTGAATCATCAGAAAAGTTGATTGTTCAATATGGATGGGCAGAGTCAGGGTCAGATGTTCACTTTCTTTTTATTTGTTGATAAGCATTATGAGAAGTCTGAGTTTAACAGTCTACCCCTCCTATGAAAAGGCTAATATGAAATACAAAAGTTACCGAAAACTGAAATTCCTAAAAGCACACAGTATCACTGGAGAAGGTAGGTTCACTTTCTTCATTTGTAATTCATAAGTTGATTAATTCAGTTCTGATGACTGCCTTCACAATGGTTTATTTAGTGCTATGAGCTTGAGTGGGAGTTTCTGTAAAGTGAGAGCATGCTAGCTATTAAACTTTAGCTGCATCACTTACATTAATATTAAACATGACTATCACATTGGTCACATCAAAGTTATGTTAGCCTTAGTAGCTAGCTGGCTAGTTAAGTCAATGTGGAGCCTAGCCGTATTATTTAATGCCAGTACGGAATAGCTAAAGTATATACAGATGGCTAAGTAACTGTGTAATGACAAACATAGCTATATCTGTCAAATGTAGCCCATAGCCAACATCTTCAGTAGTTTGGGTCACTGCCCTTCAAGCTGTGCTCCCACAATAAGTATACAAAGTCAAGGAAGTGGTAGCTCACTGCTGAGCCCTTGAGCAAGGCCCTTAATCCTCAACTGCTCAGTTGTATAAAATGAGATAATTGTAAGTCGCTCTGGACGTAAGAAATGTAAGAAAGTGGAAGAAGTCTGTTAGATAAGAAATTATGAATATATGCTAGCTATGGAAATTACTGTAGCTATTTGATGGTCAAAAGGTTAAACATGGCACACCGAATCCATTCCTTTTTTCATAGGCTAGTAATAATTTTGTAAATGATGCAATTTTTGTAAATGAAGTTATATTATGATGTAAAATTAATATTCAAAATCACCCAATAACACACTAATGCATTGCACACACACCTGCTCACTAAAAGTGATGTAACACCCAGGTGCTCAGGCTGATATAAACAAAGTGTTACAGGTAAGGAATATATATATATATATATATATATATATAAAGTACTTTAAGTACTTCAGTGTTTTCAGTAGGTCTATATACTGCTACTCACATTCACTACTTATTGTTGCTGTATGGACAATGGTATTTTTTTTCCTCCATTCACTTTTGTTTTGCAAACCAATATAGAATCCTCAGTATTGCTTTCAGTCAAATAAACAACAGGTTTTGTATTTTTGTGCCTTTAGGATGAAGAAGCTGTGCAACAGGTAGATAGCTAGTGGGGGTATTTATAAAGGTTTGTACAGTCAAGGATAAACAGTTTCATAAGACTGTAACTGATTTGATCCATGGGTCTTTTTGGGATAGGTGTCAGTTTTTTTCTGAGCATTCCACCTTTTCAGTTCATCTACAGGTCATTGTTTCTACAAAGTGAGCCAATCTTTGTTAATGTTTGTCTTAGTTTGTTGATAGGTATTTGAATTACAACATTATTAAAAAGTTCAGTATTGCTTTCAGTTAAATAACCAACAGACCTTTAGTGTTTCTGTGCCTTTTAGGACAAGGCATCATAGGTGGATGGCAGCTCAGGCATGCAAGATGAGGCCCTTCCTGCAGCTTGGCAGGTGAAAGGAGATGTTCATTCTAGTGAAAAAGCAAACCATGACCAAAAAAAGAAAAGAACATGAATTACTCTTGCCAGCTTTAAAGTTAAAACATAATTTGACCGATGAAGCAGTTGAAGACACATTGAAAGCAATAAATGCCATCACTAGTAAACCATTGGTGGTTAGAGCTAAACTCTGCAGATTTGAAGAATCTATGTCAATCATAAATCTAATTACTGTAAAATACTGTTGATTTTTATCATTTGTGATGCTTATATAACATCAGTTCATTTTTCAAAATACATGAATAAAGTAGTCTTTACTCCAGATTGCTACTAGCCCTAGCTCTGTAACCAGTGGAATCTCAAACTCGTTTTTTTTTTTTTTTTTTACAGCAGAATGCTACTATAGAGGACTTATTTCTGTGAAAATTTCAGGTTTGTATTTGGTCCCCCATCAGAAATATTAAACCCAAAAGTGAGGGGAATTTTAAAAATTTGCACTTTCTCGCCCTCATAAAAAATAAATAAGAGAAGTCTCAAACATGAAACGTTCTGTATGCACACTATACTTGCCTAGATACCTCATAAAAAAATTAAGACTGAGACTCGAACCCTTCCCGTTATAAACTGACCCTAATAGAGGAACTATGAGCAATCTTGAGCATTACGTTAAGACTTGCATTCTAAGTCTAAGGAGCGAGAATGTGCAAAATATTTACATATTAGCATGTACCTTGTAATGTGTTCTAGAGATCAGTTTTTGTTCCAAGGAGCTAAGACCATCCCGAGCCAAGATATTGAGGTTTCTGTAAACAGGTATATAACCAAAGTTTGTTGTGTGCCATGACACAAAGATGGTTAAAGCAAGTTAAATAAAAAAAATGGTGATTTTGCAATGCCAATACAAAGAGATAATTTAAAAAAAAATTAGAAAAATTAAAAAACCGTCAAGCAACCAACTTTACAATTATCGGACTACTTACAGATTGACTGACCCTGTACTAATTTACGGTCCCCTCCGAAAGTATTGGAACACAAGGCAAATTCTCTTGATTTTGCTATACACTGAAGACATTTGGGTTTGAGATCAAAAGATGAATATGAGAAGATAGATTAGAATTTCATTTCATTTCATTTTCACTTTCATTTCCTGATATGTACATCAAATTTCCATCACTTTGGTAGAGGTTAATCTTGGTTGCAGAACCTTTGTGGCTCATCTCTGTATTTCTTTGTGAATTCCAATCTGGCCTTCTGATTCTTACTACTGATCAGAGGTTTGCATCTTGTGGTTTGGCCTCTATTTTTCTGCTCTTGAAGACTTCTTTGAACAGTGGATGGTGATACTTCACCCCTGCCCTGTGGAGGTTGCTGGGAATGTCACTGACTGTTGTTTTTGGGTTCTTCTTCACAGCGTTTCTCACAATGTTTCTGTCATCAACTGCAGTTGTTTTCCTTGGCTGACCTATTTATACAACAGTGGTTTCTTTCTTTTTCAGGACATTCCAGATTGTTGTATTGGCTATGCCCAATACTTGTGCAATGGCTCTGATTGACTTTCCCTCTTTTCTCATCTTCAAAATGGCTTGCTTTTTTCCCATAAACAGCTCTCTGGTCTTCACAGGTGAAACCCAGGGCTCAACCCAAGAGAAGACATTCAGAGCTATTAACTGTTTAAACAATCTAACAGGCCACACCTGGGCAACAAGAAACACCTGTCAGTCAGTGTGTTCCAGTATTTTTGATCACATGAAAAATGGGTGGGTTCAAATAAAAGGTGGCATGATTATGTTGTATAACACATGTAGATGTAAATATCAGGAAATTATCTATCGTCTCATATTCATCTTTTGATCTCAAACTCAAATGTCTTCAGAGTACAGCAAAAACAAAGAATTGGCCTTACCACTCCAGTAATTTCAGAGGGGACTGTAGTTGATTGGATGCTTAAATGAAATGACTGAAATGTAGACAGTAAGTTGTGCTTGAACAATGTTTTGTGCATGAACCAAACCAGTTGAGTGAGAGTACTTAATATAATACCTAAGTAATATATAAATACCCCAAAATAATATTTAGGTATAGTAACAGAGCACAATTACTTCAGTATATTCCAACCCTGGTATTATCTTTTTCTATCAACAATAAATGAATAAATCAGTCCAAACTTTGTAAATTGTGTCTATCACTAATAATGACATCATTTAAAACTTTTCATTCTGAAGAGTTCTGGTTAAAAATGTAAAGTCACATACTGTGTTTTTAAAAGACATTTTCACTTAGTCATTTGTGACAATTTTTCTGACCTGCAGCACTAACACCCTTAGTCATCCTTCAATGTGGGTTAGGCCAAACAATACGCAATTAAAAAGACAAATGACAAAAGAATTTCATTTTCATGTGTGTATTCTCTGATCTTCAAAGTGAAACAAGCAAATAATGATTTATAATTAGAACTGAGGTTCAAGGGAAGTTTCTAGCAAGGTCTTTCTGAAAATATGACATCCACATACTGAACTAATTCTTTTGCCTAGTATGTCATTGTTGTGCTTTGAAGCAGAACAAATATGTGGAGCATTCCGCCCTTCATCTATTGACATTAAGAATATCTAGGTTGTATAGTCAAAGCCGGACAAACTGTGAGCTCTATATCATTTAGCTTTCAGGATGGCTTTTCACGGTAGTGACTGTAATTATCTTTATTGAAGGATAAAATGATTAAGTTCAGGGAGGTGAATCTTGGAAAACATGTTACAAACATTACAAATAAGAATACAGGAGTCTGTACATTTTTCATTATCATTTCTGTCACTGAGAGTGGTGGTGAAGGTGTTGAACTAAAACATAAAACTTGTTTTGCCTGCTATTCTTCTGTCATTCTGACACACCCATGTTGCATTGAAATAAACTTTTTTGACATGTCATAATGTGTGCAGGTTCAAAGGAAATGTATTTATCTGTAAGTGCTGAATATGCACAGGCCAGTATGAATACCAGTTTCCTCTCAAGCATGGTGTTATGAGTTCTGCTTGGTTTATTTCTAATGAGGTTACTTTGAGTATGTTGGTTTCAGGTTTCTTGTAACTTGCTCTATTATGCACATGTGACAGGTTTCTTTCCTGATTATTCTTGATATTTCTGCATGGTGCACTGTTAAAATAAAATTGAATTGAAATTGAATTGAATATTTGCCGTTATTAGCAGTTTTTTCAACTTTGGTAGAAGAAATATAACCTATACTATAACCTGAGATACTGGGTACAATGACATTTTGCACTATACTGGTTCCATACATCTATGACATTGAGGATTAAACATTATCAAATATGCATACACATTTTGTGGTTAACATAGTGTGGTTAAAATATTCTATAAATGCAGGGCTGCAGATGTGGGCTGGGGTGCTGGAGTTGGGGGGAGCCTGGGCACTTCCAGAACCAATGCCACGTGATGGAGGTGGGGACGTTGGTCCTGATCTTTGATGTGCCACAGGCTATCCCCGATCGAGCTGTTGAATACTTACGAGGTCAATACTTTTGATTTATTGTATGGGTTGGAAGCCTCATGGCATTCTGGACATCAATTGAGAAAATTGTGAAGAGGAAATAAAATTCAATACATTCTTGACTCGTGAGCAAAACACAACACCTTAAGTGATATAACACAGGAGAATTTGTGTCACAAGAACGTCAAGCCTGGCTGTATAAGAGGGGTACTCGGGTATGGGAGTACCCCTGGGAGATAAAGTGCTCCTTTTTTTACCCATGTCGAGCTCCAAATTACTTGCCAAGAGGCAAGGGCCCTTTGAAGTCACACGGCAAGACAGGGACGTCAACTATGAGATAAGGCAAATAGATAGATTCAGGGAGTGGCAGGTTTACCACCTCAACCTCCTCAAACCATGGAGGGAGGTGCTGCCCGTGGCTTTGGTGACGAGGAGCTAGGACCAGAGGTAAATCTAAAAACGTTGGCTCAATCTACCCTGCTCCCTTATGGAGAACACCTCTCAACATCCTAAATCATGGAGACTGCAAAGTTGCAGGCAGAGTTTTCTGATGTGTTCTCTCACCTCTAACCGGTCGCAATAATCTCATAGAGCACCACATAGAGACGCCCCAGAGGTGGTGGTATGCAGCTGCCCCTACCGTCTACCAGAGCATAAAAAAACAGTTGGCTCCAGATGAGTTCAAGGCCATGCTTGATATGGGAGTAATTGAGGAGTCCCACAGTGACTGGACCAACCTGGTAGTTTTGGTAGCCGATGGTTCAGTCAGATTACATGTGGACTTTAGAAAAGTCAACATGGTGTCTAAATTCAGCATATACCCAATGCCTCACATTGACGAACTTCTTGATCAGGTAGGTGCAGCTCACTTTTATTCGACATTGGATTTGACAAAGGGATATTGGCAGATCCTCTTGACTTCAATATCTTGAGAAAAAAATGGCCTTTTCTGCTCCTTTTGGGTTACGCCAAATCGTGACCCTTCCTTTTGGGTTGTTCGGAGCCCAGGTGACGTTCCAGCAGCCACATGTTGCTTATGCCGCTGCCTATCTAGATGAGTTTATCATCTATAGTAAATGATTGGCAGCGGCACATTCAGCATCTGAGGGCTATCCTGAGATCATTGAGGCAAGCAGGACTCACGGTGAGCCAAAAGAAATGTGCGCATGGACAGGTGGACGTACGATATCTGGGTTTCCACTTGGGCCACAGGCAGATGCGTCCCTGAATTGATAAGACAGCAACAATTGCGGCCTGCCCGAGACCCAAGACTAAAAAGGAGGTGAGAGAGTTTCTGGGGCTGGCTGGCTATATTCATAGGTTTGTGCCTAATTATTTGGATGTCACCAGCCATTGACCAGCTGATTGATCTTACTAAAAATGGAGCACCAGATCCAGTCCAGTGGACGGAGCTGTGCCAAAAGGCTTTTATTCAGGTAACAGCTGCACTCTGTGGTGGACAACATTTACATTCTCCTGACTTTTCTGACTTTTGTTTTACAGATGGACACATTGGACAGGGGGTTGGGGGGCATGTTGTCCCAGGTGGTAGAGGGGGAGGATTGTCCTGTGCTGTACATTAGCCACAAGCTCTCTGTGTGAGAGACTAAGTACAGCACAATAAAGAAGGAGTGTCTGACCATCAAATGGGAGTTCCTCAACGCCGGGGATTCGCTGCCAGACATGACGAATTAAAGCGCTCCGCCTCCGAGCCATGCTCACTCCGGTTATCCAAAACATTGGGGGTGCTGAAGTAGCGCTGTCCTTTCAGCACCCCGCAGACAGTCGCCTGAGGAGCGTTGTGTGTTTTATGTGCGCGGGCTGCTATTTGAAAAATTTGTTCTGTTTTCATAGTTCACAATTTTTGATGCACAGCAGTGAAATTCAGCACAGGCATAGATCCCATATAAGAATGGAGTGCTTTATCAACGCTCCAAAAATGGGTCATTTGTCATTAAGGAAGAGGTCGGGTGCTTTTATTTGTAGTCATTAGGTCGTGCAAACCAATACGATGCACAGACATGAAACTTAATCATTCTTTAGTGTAGGAAATCTATCAACACCCCAGCAACCAACTGGATTATCATCATAACCTGGTATCAACACCATAGCAACGACTTGGAATATAATAGCAACCACCTGGGATCAAATGTATTAGTATTTTATCATTTTAACCTTTAAATGTTTCAACAATTTGAATATTTTAACCTTTACATATTATTATACATTTAACCTTTTAACTTTTACGCTCTTAAATGTTAAACATTTTAACATTTTAAAATCAATAACAAGATGCTTTAATATTTAATATTCAGCATGTTTAGAAAGATCTGAATTACATTTGGTGCATAACAACACTCTGAAGTGAGTCAGTGTTCCATAGGGAAGACTTCAGGGTGCTTTTATTATTAGTCAGAAGGTCATGCAGAACAAACCGTTAGAACTACAGACATGAAACTTGATCATTATGTAGTACATGGGGAATCGGGCAACACCATAGCAACCAACTGGAATAGCATAGCAATCATCTAGTATCACCCTAGCAAACACCTGGATTATCATAGCAACCACCTAGATACACACCACAGCAACCAACTGGGATATAACAGCAACCACCTAGAAACACACTTTCATCCAACTGGAATATCATAGTAACAACCTAGCAACACAGTAGCAACCAATTGGTATGCTAAAACCTTTTAGTATTGAACTTTTAGCTCTTTCAAGCCAAAAACAAAGTTCATCCATGAACTTTAACCTTCTAGTTTTAATAATTCCTTTCCTTATTAATAGAATGGATAGTTCAGGTCTTGGTGAGAATGCACACTGTTCAATTGATCAAAGTTGTCATTTTTATTGCTAACAAATAAGGAATTAATGTGATAAGAGTATGCAGAAGATAGAACTGCAGCAAAAGTATCAAAGACACTTTATCAAGACACTTTATTCATGCCTCTATACTAATAGAATTTTGAATATTCATACTTAATTTTACAGTCTAGTGGTAATGACACTTTTTGTTGGCGGTATAAAATCTGAATGAATGATGCTGCTTTCCCCTCACACTGTGTGTGTTTTCTCAATTACGAAGATTACATTAAGATTGGTTACCAATAGGCAGTGCTGTCTATAAAAGGAAGATTGTGATAGTAGGGGGAAATTAGGGGACACCTTCTGATGGGGGTTTCTGTCGGCCGCTCCCCCTATTTAACCATCCTACAGAAAAAATCCAGAAAAATATCAAATCACAACAAACAACATAGTGAAGAGCATAAATTACGTACGAGCTTTGCTAAAAACATTTATTGATTTAAAAACAAATGGTTAAACAAATTGTTGATAGTTAAACAAATGATTTACACTCTGAAGGTGAATTCTGCACATGAATCTACAACTGCAGCAATTTTATTTTTCATGTAAAACAACAGATATGAGTAATCAACAATTATACAGTAGAAACTGGCTTCAGTAGGAGATAAGTAATAAAATTAGTTAGTTCCTAAATCTACTGACAGGATGTCACACAGAAAAAAATTAAAAAATAAGGGATGGCACAGCACAAAGATTTACACACCAGGTGCTTAGAAAAAAAGAGATGTTTCTCCATACAATGTTGTAATTAAGAGTGGATATAAAATCCTTTCAGATAAAACAATTCAATCTGTTCTTACTTCCAACACATCAAACATTGAATCATGAGCTGAAGCCTTTAGTTTAACAGCACACATGTAGAAGGGCACCCTTGGCTTCACTATACTGACATACTCAGTAATCATGTGGTTATCACTGAAAGCCCATTAGCTTCAGTTCTCAGATGCAAAAAGTAAATGCATTTACTAGCTTTCTCTATAAAACTTATGCTTCAGAGAAAAAAAGGTGGATAAATGAACAAATCAAATAAAGGATAAATAACACTTTTGTGATTTTCTAGGCTAGGCCTATCTGCATAGGATCATAATTTTAATAGGATAGTAATTTTAATCATGACATTTATCAGTAGGCAACAGTTTATTACTTTTTACGTTTGTGGAGGTCTCTTCATTAATGTTATTTACTAACGAGCAGGCTTGGATGGGCTTGAGATTGGGCACATGGAAGGTCGTGTGGATCTGCAGGGCTCTGGGGAGGTGCAGAGATGCAGGCTGTTGTCCTTAGTCGACCTCTGGGAAAGGATGGCCCCCACACTGAGATGAAGAGATGGGTCCGGGAAGGGCAGGACAGGAGCCAAAGTGAAGAGGTCCTTTAACATCTGTATGGCCTGCTCCGTCTCTGGTGACCAGGTGACCAGGCGACAGAACTGTACCCTGATGAACCTCCGGTAGAAGTTGGCAAAGCCCAGGAAGTGTTGCAGTTGCTTGCAGGATTCAGGACGTGGCCAGTCCTTCACCGCCTTGATGTGGGCAGGATCCATCTGTACGCTACTGGCCAAGAGTATGAATCCCAGGAAGGAGGTAGTGGTAACATGGAAATGACACCTCTCGGCTTTCACATACAGATGGTTCTGCAGGAGCCTTTGAAGGACGGCCTGGACGTGGTGCTCGTGTTCCTCCAAGGAGCGGGAGAAGACCAGGATGTTGTCAAGGTACACAAAGACAAATGTGTTGAGCATATCCCAGAGGACGTTGTTGACCAGAGCTTGGAAGACCCATGGAGCATTGGTCAGGCCGAACAGCATCACCAAGTATTCATAGTGCCCGGTTGGGGTGTTGAACACCGTCTTCCATTCATCCCCATCTCGGATACGGACCAGATGTTAAGCATTTCTGAGACCGAGCTTTCTGAATATGGTGGCTCCCTGGAGAAGTTAGAAGGCAGAGGCCATCAGGGGTAGGGGATACCGGTTCTGTATTGTGATGGCGTTGAGTCCACGATAGTCAATGTACGGGCAGAGCGACTTGTCCTTCTTCTCAACAAAGAAAAAGCCAGCGCGGGCAGGTGAGGAGGAAGGGTGGATAATGCCTGCAGCAAGAGACTCTTGTATGTAGCTTGCCATGGCCTCCTGCTCCAGACCAGTGAGATGATAAAGCCGACCGCACGGCGGCTAGGTTCCAGGTAGGAGGTCAATCGCACATAGGGACAGTGTAAGGGCAAAGAAGATGCCTTGGCCTTGCTGAAGACAAGTCCCAGGTCGTGATAAGCTGGTGGAACCAAACTGGTCCAGTGCTGGGTCCTCCTTGGCGGGAGCCCAGCCCAGGAGGAAACGAGAAGCAGAGGCAATTGGTGTGACCGTAGGTCTCCCAGTGGACCCTCCTTCAGTCCCCCACTGGACTCTCCTTCAGTGACGAGCCTTCTCTTTTGCTGTGCAGGTCCGAACCACGTGTCCTGGGCCATCACAGTAGAGACACAGGCCAGCAGAACGACGTCTCTGCCTTTCGGCGGCCGATAAACTGTTCTGGCCCATCTGCATGGGTTCTGGAGATGCCATGACAGAGGGAGTCTGGATGGCCACTTGAATCCGGGTGTGCTCACTCGCTTTGCATGGTCTCTTGTGGCGACGCTCTCGGAGTCGGCGGTCGATTTGTGTGGCCAGGTTGACGAGGCCGTTGAGGTGTTTGGGCAGCTCTCAGGTGGCGAGCTCATCCTTGACTTCTGCCGAGAGGCCTCTGTAGAAGGTGTCGTAGAGCGCTGCTGGGTTCCACTCGGGTTCCACTAGCAGATGGCCGACTGCTGCTCCCACTCTGCCATTGCCTGTAACCTGGCTTTACCAGTGAGTAGCGATATGACGTATGGCTCTCTCGGTGGGGAAGGATGACAGCTGTAATTCAAACAGTCAATTCAATTCAATTTTACTTGTATAGCGCTTTTAACAATGGACATTGTCACAAAGCAGCTTAACAGAAATAAATGGATAAAAAAAAATATTGTAAATATGTGAATTGTTCCCTAATGAGCAAGCCAGAGGTGACGGTGGCAAGGAAAAACTCCCTGGCAAGGCAAGGCAATTCAAATTTTATTTATAGAGCACAAGTTTAACACAACCGTAGTTGATCCAAAGTGCCATCAATCACCAAAGTTTACAATAAAAAATAAATCTGAATTTAAGAGGGAAAAGGAAAAGAGAAAAAAAGACAAAGGAAAATAAAACAAGTATCAAAAACAATTAAAATGTAAATACATAAAACACAATTTAACACCAATTCAACTATTCAAAGTACATACACAGCATCACTCAAATGCTAGAGAGTAAAAATAAGTCTTTAAGCTGGATTTAAAAGCATCCAGTGATGGAGAAGCTCTGATGTTCAAAGGTAGACTGTTCCACAGCTTTGGGGCAATTACTGAGAAAGCTCGATCACCTTTTGTTTTACAACAAGAACAGGGGACAGATAAAAGTAACTGATCACAAAATCTTAATGACCTAGAGGCTGTATATGGCCTAATAAGATCACAAATATAATCCGGGGAAGAATTATGCAATGCCTTGCATGCAAAAAGAAGGATCTTAAAGTCAACTCTAAATTTTATAGGGAGCCAGTGCAATGAGGCAAGGACAGGGGAGATATGATCCCTTTTCTCTTTTTGCATGATTATTTAGGTTATTACTTAAGAAACCAAACTGCATTTTAATGGAGTTGTTAGTAGCCTTAGACAATATGAGGAAGAAACCTTGAGAGGAACCAGGCTCAAATGGGAACCCATCCTCATCTGGGTGCAATGGATAGTGCAATTATAAATAAATCCCTTCTATAGTGCAATTGTGCAACCAGTAAATTCATCATAGTTTTCGCAAGAAGTCCAGTTGGTTAAAATCTATCCACTGATGGAGTCCTGAGTTGGCAACTGCAGCCCCAAAGCCACTACAGCAATCACAGTCCCAAGCCATTACAGTACAGCTCCCCATATGTGATCCCCAAACCATCTCCACAGCCACCAGGTGGCACCATCCCCAGCAATCCAAACAGTTCTTCAGACCGTCCATATGGGGCCACCCCCAGCATCAGCGTGCAAACTCAACCGATGAGAACTCCAACCAGAAGTAGGGCATCAGGATGGATCAGGCAGGTCCGCGGAGCAGAAGGGGCCAGGATCACTGGTATCTCAGAAGTAGCATGTGTAGCTCGACAGAGAGTAAGGGAGAGAGAGATGGAGAGAGAGGGAGAGATTGTTAGGTAAGCTTTTACCTAATGGTTAAGGACAATGTACTTTGCATGCAGAGTGCAAGCAGGGACTACAGCAAGACTAGCTATGACAGCATAACTAAAAGGGAGAGCCAGAAGCTAACACAGACATGAGGGCGTCCTGGGACATAAAGCTCCAGCCACTCCACCGTCGACAAACCTGAGTGAACGCGTGAGAGTGGGGGGGCCACAGCATCCAAACATCCTTGTTCACCACAACACTCTATGCCTGTGAACCCTCCAGATCTGCCCTTGTACCTGTCGTGGAAATCTAGAAAAATAGAGGTAAATAAATTCGGCAGACAAGGTTGAGCAGAAGAAGCAAGAGTATAAAAT
>CM075005.1:56700-75045 GCA_037576675.1 Pangasius sanitwongsei | reverse complement strand
AGATACATTGATCTAGCAGCACTAAGAGCTTTCCTATAGCTCAAAAGGCTCTCCTTCCATGCTATTTGAAATACTACAGATTTAGTTTGATGAATGGTTAAGGAGAATAAATAATTAATCTGTAATCATTCAAGCTGGGTTTCTGAGAACAGCTATTGTATGTATGTCCACAACTTCTACCATATAGTAAAGGACATCAGTGTAGAGATTGAGGAAGTGTGAATAATCCACATAGTCTGGGCTATCAGTAAAACAGGCATTAGGTGACAACTGTGGATAATTAAAAAAATACAATAACATTAAATGCAAAAATTATATTTAAAAAGATTATCCTACTAAGAACATCAACTTGTAAACGGAATTGTTAGAATATGTAACAAAGAACTCTGACCTTGCATAATTATGAGAACATTTTTATTCCCAGCTTTTAACTAAAATTTTTACTTAGGTCATAATTAGACCTATAAGACTATTTTAAAGATTAATTCTCAGAAACTTTATACATACCAGATTATCTGAGTGACTGCTTTTAGTTTGTAAAGCTCAGTTTGTAAATGTAAATGGTGAGTTCTTTATGTGAATAGTAAACATGGTGTTTCACAATGCTTTGTTCAAGGCCACGTTCTTTTTTTTCCCTGTTACCCTGGGTAAAATTGTTCATAAACATGGTGTTAGCTTCCACTGTTTTGCTGATGACATGCAGCCATATGTTTCAGCCAAACTAGATGGCTTTCTGCTGCAGTGGATAATCTCAGTTGGATACCATAGATTTGCAAGTGCACGTCCTAAGAACTCCTTCTGTGGTCTTAAAAAAACGGCCCCATGTTAATTCCAGGGCTCCTAGTCATAATACAATCACAGCAAACATTAATAATAATAATAATATGTTTAATTTATATATTGTCATTCTTACATTTAAGGTCACTTTACAATTACAAAAAACAAACAGAAAAAAAAAAAACATCGACTCTTCCAAAAGCTGCCAGGATCTAATTTCAATGGTATAGCAGCTCATAGTCCAACTGAAGGCCTACACAGGTATGTGTGGTTTCTCACAAGGTTTCTTCCTCATATGGAGTTTTTCCTTGTCGCCATCGCCTCTGGCTGGCTCATTAGGGATAAATTTCAAAATTTAAAATTTATATCCAGAATTTATATATTTGTGACAATATCCATTTGTGACAATGTCAATTGTTAAAAGTGCTATACAGATAAAATTGAATTGAAGTGAATAAGCAAAAAGAAGGAACACCTCAGCAAAGCAAGCATTTGAGTGCCTCAAGGAGGCTCTCACCTCGGCCTCATACTCAAACAACCTGACCCCTCCAAGCCCTTCATATTGGAGGTGGATGCCTCTGAAACAGGAATGGGGGCCATCCTGTCACAGAGATTTTGAGAGAAGGCCAAACTCCACCCCATGGCCTTCTTCTCCAAAGTTTTCCCCAGCCGATTGCAGCTATGACATTGGTAACAGCGAGCTCCTGGCCATGAAGGTAGTCCTGGAGGAATGGCACCACTGACTCGAGGGGGCCCCCCCATCAGTTCATCTTTTCTACAGACCACAAGAACCTAGACTAAAGTCAACTAAAAGATTGAATTCTCACCAGGCACACTGGCCCCTGTTCTTCACCAGGTTGCAATTTACCATCTCCTACTGACCAGGTTCCTAGAACACAAAGGCTGACACTCTCTACTGTCTCTGTCCAGCCCCTCCCAGAGAAACTACAGAGGAATGTATTGGGAGATTGTATCCCAAGATAGATCGGGGGACTGAGAACACACCGGAGGTGAGAGTTCCCACACAATGCCCAGCCGGCAGAAAATACATGCCTCCTCACCTCAGAGACAAACTGATCAAGTGGGCTCACACCTCCCCAGCTACTGGACACCCCAGCACTAATAGAACACACCAACATCTCCAGGGCAAATACTGGTGGACCAGTATTTCTCACCCACTGTAGACAAGTCAAGGCAAGTCAAGTAAAGTGTGATTTTATTGTCACTCCTCTATATAGCATGTATACATTGGAACAAAATTTCTTCAGGAACAAGATGCAACAAGATAAAGTTCAAAGTTCAAAGCGTTTATTGTCATGTGCACAGTGAGGAAAAACAAGTTTCTCTGTACAATGAAATTCTTTATTTGCTGTCCACATTGAATGCCAAGACAAGTGCAAACTGTAAAATAAAATTGCAGAAGTAGAAATATAGATTATGTATATAGATATATATATGTATATGTAAATTATGTAGCCTGTGTCCACTGGCTACCCATTTAAAAGTCTAATTGCTGAGGAGAAGAAGGAGTTTCTTAGTATGGAAGTCCTGCATTTCACACTCCTGTACCTCCGTCCTGAGGGTAGGAGTGTGAACAGTCCATGTTGTGGGTGGGTTGGGTCCTTAAGGATGGAGACAGCTCTCCTGTGAACTCTGCGGTGGTAAATGGTCTGCAGAGAGGGCAGTGGAGTCCTGATGATCTTCTCAGCAGTCTTCACCACTTTCTGCAGATGTTTGCGGTCCTTCACTATAGTGCTGCTATACCACACAGTGATGCAGCTGGTCAAGGTGCTCTCAACAACACAGCTGTAGAAGTTGTTGAGGATCTTAGGTGACATGCCAAACTTCCTCAGCCTCCTTAGGAAGTACAGCCGCTGTTGTGCTTTCTTAACCAGCTGGGTGGTGTTGAGTGTCCAGGTGAGGTCCTCGCTGATGTGGACCCCCAAATATTTAAAGCTGCTCACCCTCTCCACTTCAAGCTCTCGGATAAACAGTGGCTGGTGAGTTCTCCTCTCTTTCTTCATGTCCACTATCATCTGTCTTGTCTGTGTTGAGGGTGAGGTTGTTGTCCTCACACCATGTCACAAGACTGGCCACCTCCATCTCCGTCAGTGATATGTCCCATCACGGCGGTGTCATCAGCGAACTTCACGATGATATTGTCCTTGTGTGAACAATGTGTAGAGAATGGGACTGAGAACACACCCCTGTGGAGTGCCAATGTTTGTTATGTTATGTTGTTATAAGTGCAAATACACAACAGTGTGAGATGAGTTCAGGACAATAAATACATAGAACATGGGCTGTAAACTGTAAACTATTTAGTAGTGCAGCAACAATAAGTATATCTGTAGCAGCAATAAGTATAGCATTCCATAAAGTGTCTGATGCATTTTTGTGCCGTGTGTAGTGGCATTAAGTCATACTGGGTTAGGTGTTTGACTACCCCAGGAGAGCATTGGGAGGCACAATGCCTGAGGGAAGAAACTGTTACGGATGCTCCTGTACCTTCTGCCAGATGATAGGGAGGTGAAGAGTCTGTGAGATGGGTGAGAGGGCTGAGGGGGTGAAATGGGTGTGAGGGGTGATAGGAGTCATCCATAATACTGGTAGCTTTGCAGATGCAGCAGTTATTGTAAGAGACATCAGTGGTTGGTACAGAGACCCCAATGATCTTTTCAGTTGTTCTTTGCTGTAGGGTCTAGTGGTGGAAGACTGTGCAGTTCCTGTAACACACAGTGAGACAGCTGGTCAGGACACTCTCTATTGTCACCCTGTAGAAGTTGCAGAGGGGGGTGGTCAAACCCAGCAGGCTTAGCTTTCCTATCAGTTGTTGTGGGATTATTGTGTTGAATGCTGAACAGAAGTCTATGAACAGCATCCTTACATAGTTTTTCTTTTTGAGTTGAGTCAGAGAACAGTGATTGGTAGCAGATATGGGGTCCTGAAATGGGTTCAGTGTGGTGGGAAGACTGTTCTTTATATGTTTCTAGCTGATTGAAGCACTTCATAATGATAGGTGTGAGTGCAATGGGCCAGCAGTCATTCAGGCAGGACAGAGACGATTTCTTCGGCACAGGTATGATGGTGTTTGTCTTGAAGCACACACAAGTATATTGGTATAGTGGGTTGACTCTGGACAGAGTCTTCTTGTCATCTACTGCAGACAGAATAAGTACTTGGTTGGTGGGAGTAGGGGGTGATCTTCCCTGCTAGCATTTTGTTCTGTGTTTCGAACCGTGTGTAGAAATTATTCAGTGCATCTGGGCGTGAGGCATCACCATCACAGACAAGTGGTGTAGCTTTGTAGTCTTGGCCCTTGTGGCCCTTGCTGTATGGAGGGCTGCCTTGTCATCAGACCTGAAGGCAGTGTCTCAGGTTTTCAGCAGCAAGCGCACTTCACCAGTCATCCACTGTTTCTGGTTTGCATGTGTGGTGATAGTCTAGAAGGAAGTCACACAGCCAGCCACTGATGCTGTGTATTCCTCCAAATCTCTGGTGTTGTAATATGTAGCAGCTGCCCTGAATATATTCCAGTCTGTGTGCTCAAAAAAAGTGCTGAGATGGCTCCCTCAGACCAGATTCTCATCTATTTCAAAACCAGTTGGCACATTTCAGAAGATGTCTGTATGCTGGGATAAGCATAACAGAGATATGGTCCAAACAGCTGAGGTTGGGGGGGGGGGGGGGGTGCAGCTTGTAAGCACCATGAATGCTGGTGTAAAAAAGGTCTCTGATGGTAAACTTTCTGGGAAGGTAGTATGGCCAGTACTTTACAGTATTAAATGCCACCAGCAACAAACAGTTCAACCACAACAACATTCCTGCACCATTCATTGTTTGTGTAAATACACCAAGACTCTGCTGCTATCCTGTCAGCATGACGTGCAGTTAACCCAGATACCTGAATGGCTGCATCTAGAATGCTGTCGTTGAGCCATATTTCCATAAGAACAAAGACATAGCAGTCCTTCAGTTCATGCTGGGTAGTTTTATGTAGTCTGAGGAAGTCCAGTTCAAGGGAGCAAACATTGGAAAGGAGAATAGATTTGTTTTCCAATGCTCAACAAAGTTGGCAATGATAGACACGTTCACCAGTGTTTCCAATGCACATGCCTGGTAAAAGTTTTCCAGTTGGTACGGATTACACGTAACATAGCACCATATTTCTGGAACCTAAGTGGCCGCTGCATGCTACCATGCCATCTTGGAGTTAACTGGTTTGGCAGGGTGAACAGGTGGGGGAAATGATCCTGTTCCTGGTTTTTCATTCTTGCCTTGCCTTATTTATGCTGTTTGCTAATCACCTGACTATTTCCTGTTCTGAGTTTGCCTTAGTATTCGGATCCTTTGGGTAACTTTCTAAATAAAGCTGTTTTTACCTGCACTTGCGTCTGTCCCTGCTGCCTGACAAACATGATATAGCCCTTTAAACAATGGACATTGTCACAAAGCAGCTTTACAGAAATCTATATATAAATTGTAAACTTTAAATTCATAAATGTATCCCTAATAAGCAAGCCAGAGGTGATGGTGGCAAGGAAAAACTCCCTGAGACGACGTGAGGAAGAAACTTTGAGAGGAACCAGACTCAAAAGGGAAACCATCCTCATCTGGATAGTGTGATTATAAATAATTTCTTTTACATAACTCTATACTGTAGAGTCAAAAAGTGCTAATTGTGTTAACTGGAACTTGACTATGAGCATCAGAGTCATTTCTGAATTCATTATAGTTTCAACTTGAAGTCTATTGTATCAAACTGAAGTTAACTGCTCAATGATGGTGACCTGAGTGCAAACTGTTCTAAGCAATTGCAGTCCTACAGCTATCCAAGAAAGAACATCCACAGCCATCCTAATGTTTCTATGTGGTACCACAGTAATCTTATGGTGAACTTTAGCCCTGGTCCTATCAATGTGGGACCAATCTTAGCAGCAGCGAGTGATTTTTCAAGTGACAAAACAGAAGGTTCATGTCTAGCTCGGGAGAGAGAGAGGGAAGGGGAAGAAAGAGGGAGGGGGAAGAGAGAGAGAAAACACAAATTATTAGTGGTGCTTGCAAAGCATCACTATTATTATCTTGCATACTTATTATCATTATTATTATTATTATATTTTATTAGTGGTGCTTGCGAAGCAAAGCATCACTATTATAATCTTGCATACTTATTATTATTATTAGTGGTGCTTGCGAAGCAAGCATCACTATTGTAATCTTGCATACTTATTATATTTAGTGCAGCAGCAAAAAGTCCCATAGACTTAACATTGCGACCAACTTTGATGAGTCGTAGCTCAGAGTGAGAATTTCGCAAAAACATGTGAATCACCACATTTGAAGAGGCTGGCAAGCTGTGCGAGAACATACCACACAGTGGTATAAGTTGTATTTCACTCAGCCAACCAATCAGACTCTCAGGATCACTGTGAAGCTGTCAAGCCATGCCCTAGCAACCATTTAGGGCATCCTAGCAACAGATCCCATAGACTGCCATTATAAAATCCCAGATGGATATCTTTGGATCACAGTGTCATAGAGACATGGGGGTGGGCTTGTTTGACTCGGGGCAGCAAACAGCCAATCATGACCCCAAGTACCCTAGCAACTGCCCTAGCAACTTCAAGACACATGCTGGATGGCTACAGTGCCGAGTTTTGCCACGGCAAGCACCACTCACATTTTCTTCAGAAAATGTACATATCTAGTTAGGTATGCTCTTGTCCTTTAATGGTTTAAGAAAATGTACATTGTGTGCAGAGTGCAAGCAGGGACTCTAGCAAGACTAGCTATGACAGCATAAATAAAAGGGAGAGCCAGAAGGTAACACAGACATGAGGGCTTCCTAGGACATAAAGCAGCCAGCCAATCCACCGTCAACAAACGTATACTCCAAATATAAGGACACTGGTGAATTCCTGTAGTAAATAAAATGATCTGCCATGTGCCATTAAAAAGTAGTGCTAAGAACAAAAAATTTTGGATCCGGGGTGGCCACTGCGTGCTATTGCCACATCACCATACTGGATCAGAGCTATTAAAAAAAGGACTGAATAAACAAATATTTTCAGCCAAGACTTAAACACTCAGACTGTGTCTGAGCCCTGAACACTAAGTGGAAGACTGTTCCATAACTGTGGGGCTTTGTAAGAGAATGCACTACCCCCTGCTGCACCTTTTGATCAAAGTAGGTGTGGCAGATCATAAAAGACCAGAGGGTCACTCAGGAAGGGACCATTCAGTGCTTTATAGGTCAATAGTGGTATTTTATAATAAAAAGTTAAATTTGATTGGTAGCCAATGCAATGTGGATAAGATAAAATGTTATGTGGTCATATCTTCTGGTTCTAGTAAAGACTCTGGCTGTGGCATTCTGGACTAATTGGAGCTTGTTTGTGTGAATAAAGTTTATGGAACTCTTGTGATAATTAATTTTATTTCTTGCATTCTTGTTCCAGATATTGTTTTTACAAAAATTAATTAAGTAGTTTTTTATTTGTTCATAAATCTGAACATAACCACTACATTATTCAACTATTCTTCACTTTTTTGATTACTTCCTGCATTTATGTGGAATCAGTTGCCATTGGCAATGGTCTAAAAGACACAACAGAAAAAATTATAAAGCCTAATTTATTCTATACCAGAGAGGAAGTATAAATCCACAGCTCTAATTTCATTATATTTTACAATTTCATTTGTTTCAGTAGGGTGGTGCAAAGGTAGCATTGTCTCCTCACAGCTGCAGGGTCCTGAGCTCAGGTTATGGTTTGTGTGGAGTTTCTGTGCATGTTCTCTCCATGTCTGTGTGGGTTCCTCCAGGTTTTCTGGTTTCCTCCCACCTCCCAAAAACATGCAGTAGGTGGATTGGCTGAGATAAATTGCCCGTGATAGACTAGCCTCCCAATGGGGGTAAATTCTCCCACCTTGCACCCAGTGTTCCTAAGATAGACTCCAGCCTCTGCCCAGTGATATTTACTTCTCACTTGCATAAAGCTAAGAAACTCTCTGCACAATCATTGAACTGGATTTTCACTTTCTCTATCAAAAATGAATGAGGGATGAGGCAAAAGCAAAATAAATAAATAAAAATCTTGAAAAGTTAACTTACTGTAACAGGAAAGGCCTGAGGACATGGTGTTGCTCTTCCTCATTCTTGTGTGTTCTAGTCCAAGATCATGTTTGGCCCTACAAGACTACATGCCTGAAATACACACAGTGGAGATGCATAACAATGAGATTTCGTTTGGCTAGCTTGAAACTAAATTCTTTTCTAAGTTTTAGCTTTGTTGTACAATCCATAGCTAGCTAACTGGTTTGCTTTCAAAACGGTTATTTAGCTCATATTAACATTACAAGGGCAATGAATGTTGTGCTTCTTGGTGCTCATACCCACAAACAAATTAAATGTGCACTGGATAACACTACTTTGGCAAGTCCTTCTTGTTAATTAGCTAAAATATCAGTGAGCTAACTTGATATGTAGACTGTGTCTAGTTTGGCAAGTCCTGCTGGCTAGCCAACTAACTAGATAGCTAAAATACTAGCAAGTTATCTTGATGTGTAGACATGGATTATGGCTTTTCAATTGTGGATATTCAGTTTATTAGCCATTTAAAATGCCTGTATTCAGAAAATAGGTTATCTATCTCATTTCAATTGGAAAATGGCCAAAAGAATTCTATTCAAACATGCAAGTTGAGTAAGCCTGTTATCTAACGCATTAACAACTTTCAGGAACAGCAGTTAGTCCTTAAATTTAAGGACCAGAATGACAGTTCTTTTAATCTGCATTTTGTTAGCTTACTACTTTAGAAATTATAATATCATAATAATGTTTTCACCAAACTGTTTTTTTTTTTCTTAACAAAAATATTTGATTCCTGTTTGTAATATGTGCATTATTTAATTCTCAACAGGCCAAATTGTCAGTTGAACATTGATGGTACATTTGTGGGTTTCAAGCAAACTTGAAGGCAAGACTTCTGCAGTTCACACTTACAAATTCATTTAATCTCCAATGTTGCCACTTCAAATTGAGTCATCTAAATTTGTAACCTGGTTATAGATAAATAAAGGAATTACAGTATTAAAGATATTATATTTTAAAATGAAACTGAGGACTTACTTGGTGGTAATGATTCCACTTCATTTTAATAAGTTAATACAAATGTCAGCAAAATAAAAACATTTGAAATGTCAATTTAAGATATTAAGAATTTCAATAAGGCAATAAGAATTTCTTATTTTCAAAAAGTAGTTGATATCTTGTGCACTAGTTTGAAGAACAAAGTTTGGTTCCTGATGTCTCCTTGACACCCCCAGCCATCACATGGATTTTTTAAATTCCATCACCAGCATACACAATAAAGTATTGAATAGCCAAACCAGGTATTGGATGATAACTACAAATAATACTGGGCTGCCACAATGTGGGGTTTGGAGATGGTTAAATGAATACATTAACATAAATAAAATCACTACTTAGTATATCATTGTTATATTCATGTGTAATATTTGTGTTTTTCTGAGCAAATTTTTGCTTACTGCACAGATAGCTTTTTAAATGTAATTTTGTGTGGTGCCTAAAACTGCATTGAAATGTACAGTGCAGCTTTTGACATACTAAAAGCTGCACTGTACATACTAAGGTAAAGTTTGGTGTTTTGCAAGGTTCTGTTTTAGGCCCACTGCTCTTTTCTTTATATATGCTAGATCCTAGAAAAGGCTGTAGCACAGACGCTACACTGATCAGCCATAACATTAAAACCACTGACAGGTGAAGAGAATAACATATCTTGTTACAATAGCACCTGTCAAGGGGTAGTCTCAGCATAACAGTGGAAGCTAATACCATGTTTGTGAATAATTTTACCCAGAGGTAGCATATATAAAGAAAAAAGCAATGGGCCTAAAACAGAACCTTGCAGAACACCAAACCTTACATTAATACACATAGAGAGATATTACTGCATCAGACATCGCCTTTTCTAATTTACGGACCTCTACAATGTTGCTCTTTGTAACCTCTGACTGACAAAAGGTATATATAATTTCGTGAAAAACTGCCTTTGAAAATCTGTGCTTGCCTATGAACCTAAGATTGCCTGCTATGACTGGTGCCCTGGCTCCTGGTATACACCTAATTAGTGCTGCTGGTGGCACTAAAGGCCTAGCTAATTTCATGTGACACATGAAGTGGAGAGGAGTGGTGCTCCTGTGGTCACCTTTAGCCTTAGCTTTGGCTTCATATTTTAAGATATTTGAAAACAAAAAATCAACCATTTGCATGGATCTTTCTATGTTTGTAGAACTTAAAGAATTTACTTAGGGCAACTTGAATTTATGGGGGGCACAGTGGCTTAGTGGTTAGCGCTGTTGCCTCACACCTCCAGGATTGGGGGTTTGATTCCCGCCTCCTCCCTGTGTGTGTGGCGTTTGCATGTTCTCTCCATGCTTTGGGGGTTTTCTCCCCCAATCCAAAGACATGTGTTGTAGGTGGATTAGCATTTCCAAATTGCCCAGAGTGTGTGTGTGACTGTGTCTTGAGATGGGTTTGCACCCTCTCCAGGGTGGTCCCCGCCTTGTGCCCTGAGTCCCTGTGATAGGCTCCAGTCTACTCCATGACCCTGTGTAGGATAAGCAGTATAGAAAATGGATGGAACTTGAATTAATTTTAAAAAATTTAGTTTTATTTACTACAAAAACTTGAGTAAATTCCACATAAATATTTTGATTTAATGGTTAAAAAATATTAAGGTGAATGAACTTAGTGTTTTTACTTATCCTGTGGTAATTTATTCAGGTATATTGAAAATAACTTAGATATGTTCAGTTTAAAAGAACACAATGTTAATTCAACTCAGAAGGATCCATTGAAAAACAATGCTAGATACAATGCTTTAATTTTTTAAAAGTAATTTTAACTACTTCTCTTTTAACTAAAATTAAAACTAACTAAAAAATTAATAATAATTAGCTCAAAATAGTTTAATTTAAGTTATAAATTATGTTAACCAAACATGCTTAACTACAGAAAAAAATTAAGTTTCAATGTGATGAATTTAAGTTAAACTAACATTCATTTATTTATCTTCAGTAAGCACTTTAATACTGGTCAGGGTGGTGGTGGATCTTCTTCATCTAGTCTTGTTCATCACTACATAACTTTGCCCTTTCAAGTCAATGGAGAACCCTTTTTTATTTTTTAAATGTTTTACAGTTAATAAAATGTAATCTTGTTAGTGCAATTTTGGAAGATCACTTCAAATTTCAATTTTAAATAAAATTCCAGTTTTATTTGTATAGTGGTTTCAATAATAGACACAGAACAGTTTTATGGAAATCTGGATTTAGATTTAGATCGAGATTTTAGAGGATATGGATATAAGAACAAATACCAATTATTATAATTGTATTGTCATTATAATTGTGATTTTTGGACAATTAATTGAGTGCAAGTTGTTTATATGTGCCAAAATGAGATTATTTATTTATTTGTTTGTTTGTTTATTTATTTATTCAAATTCTACACCACGATAAACATAAATCAAATATTTACTAAAGCTGAGCTTCAGTTAAATGATTTTTCACAGTGTTGAGATGTTTGAGATGTTACTGAGTGGGGTAGGTCACTTCAGGATAAAAAAAGGAAAAGATAAAATGAGCTTGTACATTGTTCTGTACAAACTGAGCCATGTATGACGAATACTTTACTGCTCTCATTACAAACATTCAGTGATAATGAAAAGAAAAAAGCAGATACACACTGCCAAACACTGCCAAAATACTTGTTTAATCTCATACCCATTTACTTTTTAACATCAATTAAAAATAAAGTATGTACTAACCACATTGGGTTGCACCCAGTTTCCGGCATCGAATTACGCACAAATTTACCGCAGCATTGTTTCCCACCACAAAAGGCATTTTGAGAGATAAAGGAAACCAGAATTTGTTTGTGACTGCAGTTTCAGTAATGCTGCTTTACTGTGGTGCAGAAAAAGAGCTGCAGTCACACCCGCTTTTATTCCTCTTCTACAATATACACTAGCTTTCAGCTCCTAAAAACAAACTGCATGCCATGACAATATTATCACCTTTATCTAATTTATATACTAATACTAATTTTAAATCCTACTGCTAATAATCTTAACTAGAGTTTAAGCAAAATCAGCCCTGAGTCTAAAGAACCCAATTTAATTTAATGCTGATCTTATTTTAATCATCATTTGCTTTTTTATTATATAGTAATTTGTCAGTATTGTTGTTTGTTATATAATAAAAGCAAAAAAAAATCAACAAATAAAGAAGAACATTAAATTATGTTATTACTGCAACTGCACTGTAGCACCTATATTTATTTTATATAAATAGATATAATATTGATATACATAAACTTTGCTGCAAGACACACATCATAAAATCAAATCACAATATATACATTTCTTAATTTAAAAAAAACAGTTTCGGATTCTGAATTTATTTTATAAATGCATATCACTTCCTGGTGGGCAACATGTTTATTATTGTCAGAAACACAGGAGATTGTCCACATGCCTGAATGACATAAATCTTTTTATGACATGCAAAACACTGTTCTTTGTAGTGGTTCTGTCACATAATTGGGCTTTAAAAAGAAACAACACAAAGTCATCAAGTGTAATTCTAGACATTTGATGTGTAAAATTAGAGGTTACACTATTACAATAATTCGCATACAGGGAACAGGGAATTCCCATACAAAGATCTTTTTCTAACAATAAAACCGTCAAGCTGCAAGCTTATGACATCTTTAAGTGTACAGTTATACAAAGGTTATATACAGTTATACACAAGTTGTGGATAGATACAGTGATTATAAATTTTTAGATGACAAAATGTCTGATGTCTCTAGACATATAAGCTTCAGAATAATCTTTATTCTGTAATTAAAGATGTGAACTCTGGTTCCTTTTTTTTTTAAAAAATCAGTTCCTCTGGTCCACATATGGATAGAAGTCTGGAGCTTTGTGTTTATCAAACACACTAAGCCTTTTTAGGATGCACCCCTATATGACAGTATATATATGACTGACAGCCATCCATATGACAAACCGGTTCTACAGAGACGTTCTTGTTAAGCCAGGTGATATAGTAGAACCTGAAATTGGAGATATGTCTAACAACAAATTCTCCACCCTTTCCTTTCAGAAGAGCACTATTGTTTCCTGGAATGCAGTTCTTCAAGTCCTGCACTTTGTAGTTAATTAAGTACTTTAACTCTTTTAAGCCTCAAGTTCTGTGAGTGATAAAAGGGGGTGAATCTACTTTAATTCCAGAATATTTATTTATTTGTACAGTGCTTTTAACAATGGACATTGTCAACAGCTTTACAGAAATAAATACATTCAGGATATAAATTTTAAATGTATGAATTTATCCCTAATGAGTGAGCCAGAGGCGACGGTGGCCAGGCAAAACTCCCTGAGACAATATGAGAAAGAAACCTTGAGAGGAACCAGACTCAAAAGGGAACCCATCCTCATCTGGGTGACACCGAATAGCACGATTATAATTAAATCCCTCCTATAACTGTGTACTACTTGGACAAAAAGTGCAATCGTGTAACCATGAAAGTTCATTATAGTTTATATATGAAGTCTATTTTGTTGAAGTTATCAACTGTTCACTGATGGAGTCTTAAGTGCAAAACTGTTTGTGGCAATTGCAGTCCTAAAGCTATCATAGCAACTGTAGTCCTAAGCCATCATAGCAAAACTGTTCATATCAATTGAAGTCCAAAGCCATCTTTATGGTTTCTAAGTGGTACCATCCACAGTAATCTCATGTCACTTTAGGCTGTCCTTGTGGGGCCATCCTCAGCAGTATGCAAACAGCCCAGTTCACCAAAATGCTCTATGCCCATGAACCCTGCAGATCTGCAACTTTACCTAAGAAAAAATTATTCACAAAAGGCTTGACTAAACAAAGATGCAATGTTGAAGGGATTAGCAGATTGTTGATGCACTAGTGTGGATGATCTGAAAGTTTTGTTGGTTTAAACTTGGTGGAAACTTCCACCACAACTGTTACAGAAACTGGCTGATGTCTACATATTGTCAAGATGTTCTCTGAAATAAAGGATGGCAAACTAAATTCTAAAACACGGTAACTGTGATCATTAATGAAGCCACTACTGACTGTCCAAATAATCTTTTGTCTAATTATGACCAATGTATGTATTAATTTTATATTTATAAATATTCCTATTAATATTTTAACTTTCTTAACATCTATTTTTTTGGAAATGTTTTGCTTTAAAAGTGTGCTAGTGGTATCTTTCTTTAAAATAATTTTCTTTTAAAATCTCTTCTACTAAATTGTTATTGCTGCCAAAAGCAATTCTTAATCCGCTCTGAGTTTCAAACTCCGGCTCTCATAAAAAAAAAAAGATTGGATGCGTAATGGCATATTTAAGAAAAATATTTAAACATAGAGCCATGCGCTGGTTTAAAGGTCAGTACTAATCTTTTGTGGTTTCTTGTTTGATCTGTTGGTAAAGTTTGTTTGACAAGTGAAAGCTTGAATGCATGAGCCCTGCCCTGTTTTTAGACCGCACACACACAAACACACATAGAGTGTCACTGTTAATGCTGTAATTTGACTTAATTAGCCAAGAATGTTAGAATGTTAGTGTTAGCTGAATGATAGTGTGTTTTCTTTTAAACATGTGTGTAGCAGAAAAACAGTAAACAGTTCTGCAATAATTCTCTGTGTGGGTTTGTGTGTGTGTGCTTGTGTGTGTGTTGGAATCATACAGACATATCATTACAGATATTTTCTAACCTCAGTGTGTTTGTGAAGTGGCGTGATGCTGCTGCTGGTTTCCAGACTGACACAGCATCATTCTGTGGTGTGATGATGTCAGACTCAGAAACACTGTTTTAGTTTCCTTACTGTTGGAATGGTCATGTGGATTAGCTCAGATTTACTCTTCGGTAAATAAAAAAACACCAGAAAATTATTTCAGGTGCCTGTGCTGTGACCAGCCAGTGATCTGCATAAAGACTTGTTTATTATTTGTGAGTTACAAAACAAAAGTGCAAGTGATGAGGTAAAAGTAGTGAGAAATTGAAAGTATATAGACTAAACATGCATTGTCCAATCAGAGTACAAATTAAACAAAAGGACAGATGACAGAACAGTAAGTTTGTGTATAAGGAATCTTGATAAATTATGTTCAGTCCTTTTCCTGAAGGAGTAAGCCCAAAATGATGTAATTCTCAGTACATGTGAGTAGTGTGAGTAGTTATGAGCTATTTCCAGCTCCAGGGAAGGCAGTTCAATATCTTCTGTTAGGAAGAGAGGAACCTCTGGATCTGATCACTGAGCTATGGAGAATGTCATCTCTGTCTAACTCACAGTTACCTCGTCTTATTCTAGGCATGATATCCTAGACATCACACAAAAACTTGGGCATGAAGATAGTACATTTGAAGTTATAGTAAAATAACATACGTAGTCACAAAAAAAAAGTCTACCCAGTCATTTCCACTAATTATTATTTACAGACCCCAGGGCCGTGTTCTGATTTTTTTCATGAATTTGTGGATTTCATCTCAAACCTGGTTGTTACTGTTGACAAGGTATAAACTCCGGACCTGCCTGATCCATCCTGGTGCCCTACTTCTGGTTGGAGTTCTCATCAGTTGTACATCGCTCCCTGCTGCTGGGGGTGGCCCCACATGGAAGATCATTGGGATTGCTGGGGATGGTGCCGCTTGGGAACTGTGGAGATGGCTAGGGGATCTCATATGGGTTGCCGTGAGCAGTTTTGCACTCAGGACTCCATCAGTGGACAGACAAAATAGACTTCATGTGTAAACTATAATGAACTTTCGTGGTTACACAACTGCACTTTTTGACCATATAGTATACAGTTTAGAAGGGAATTATTTATTATTTAACTATCCGCTGTCACCCAGATGAGGATTTGTTCCCTTTTAAGTCTGGTTCCTCTCAAAGTTTCTTACACATATCGTCTCAGGGAGTTTTTCCTCACCACCATCTCCTCTGGCTCGCTCATTAGGGATAAATTCACATATTTACAATTTATATCCTGAATGTATTTATTTCTGTAAAGCTGCTTTGTGACAATGTCCATTGATAAAAGTGCTGTACAGATAAAATTTAATTGAATTGGATTGTAGGAGACTTTAATATTCATTTTCATATTCCAGAAGACCCTCTGAGAACAGCGTTTGTATCAATTCTAGACTCAGTAGGGGTTAATCAGAACATAATACGACTCACTCATAATGGTAGACACACTTTGACATTCGGTGACACTCGGATGTCAATGGCAGGTGTTGTGGGGTGTTCCCGGTATGCAGTGGTTAGTACCTACCAAAAGTGTAAGAAGGACAACCGGTGACCCGGCGACAGGGTCATAGGTGCCCAAGGCTCACTGATGCGCGTGGGGAGCAAAGGCCTGTCTGGTCCGACCCCACAGAAGAGCTACTGTAACACAAACTGCTGAAAAAGTTAATGCTGCTCTGATAGAAAGGAGTCAGAACACACAGTGCAGCACAGCTTGCTGTGTGTGGAGCTGCGTAGCTGCAGACCGGTCAGAGTGCCCATGCTGACCCTGTCCACCACCGAAAGCTCCTACAATGGGCACATGAGCATCAGAACTGGACCATGGAGCAATGGAAGAAGATGGCCTGGTCTGATGAATCATGTTTTCTTTTACATCATGTGGATAGCCAGGAGCGTGTGTGTCGCTTACCTGGGGGAAGAGATGGCACCAGGATGCACTATGGGAAGAAGATAAGCTGGTAGAGGCAGTGTGATGCTCTGGGCAATGTTCTGCTGGGAAACCTTGGGTCCTGGAATTCATGTGGACTTTTCTTGAATCTCCAGCCCCATCTACCTGTAGAAGATGAGGTGTCACAGTTATTTATAATCTAGCTGTCACACAAAAACCCAGACATAAATTCAATGCATCTGAAGTACTTTATACTAACATAGCATATGTAGCCACAAAAACTAAGTCTACCCAGTCAGTTCTGCTAATTATTTTTTACAGACCCCCAGGGCCATATTCTGAATTCTTTTGTGAATTTATGGATTTCATATCTAGCTGTTTCTTTAGACAAAGCATTAATTGGTGGAGACTTTAATATTCATTTTAATAATCTGGAAGACCCTCTGAGAACAGCAGTTGTGTCCATTCTAGATTCAGTAGGGGTTAGTCAGAAAGTAAGAGGACCCACTAATAATGGTGGTCACACTCTTGAGCTAATACGAACATTCGGATTAAATATAGAAAATATAGTCACATGTCCACAGTCTGAAGCTATCTCAGATCATTATCTCATCTCATTTAAAATGTGTCTTAATCATAATATATGCACCTTGCCACGCTACCACATGTTTTATCAGTAATCTCCCAGAGTTATCAATTATGATTGGATCAGCGTCTGATCCCAAAGAACTTGATCGGGCAACTGAATGCTTAGGGTCAATGTTCTGCAACACACCCTGGTATAACGATCACATACACACCTTGAAAAAAGACCACTCGAAAATTCGAAGGGAAATGGCACCAAACTAAATTGGTAATATTTCATACAGCATGGAAGGAGAGCCTCCAGAGCTATAGAAAAGCTCTTAGTGCTGCTAGATCAATGTATCTCTCCACCCTAAGAGAAGATAACAAAAATAACCCTAGATTCTTATTTAATACTGTAGCAAAATTAACTAGGAATAAGACCATCACAGAAATATGCACACCATCAATAAGTAGTAGTAATGACTTCATGAAATTTTTCAGTGACAAAATTGAAAATATCAGGCAAAAAATTACGACAAAAAAATTTAAAACCAGACAGTTTTATAATTAACCCTGTAGATAATATAACAATATCATATCAGTGATTAGAATGTTTTACTCCCCTTCAAGAGACCGAACTAATTTCACTGATTTCCTCATCAATATCATCAACTTGTATATAAGATCCCTTACCTGCATGTTTCTTCAAACAGATAATTCCAGAAGCAAAACTCTTCTAAAAGTAATCAATTCTTCCCTTAGCACTGGCTATGTACCTAAATCACCTAAATCGACCTCAGCAGTTATGCTCATACTTACATAGGAATAACATTCATTAAATGTATCAGGCAGGATTTAGGTCTCATCATAGCACAGAGACAGCGCTGGTTAAAGTGGCAAATGACCTACTACTGGCATCTGATCAGGGTTGTGTCTCTCTGCTTGTGTTGCTTGACCTTAGTGCAGCTTTTGGTACCACTGATCATGCTATTCTCCTCGATAGACTAGAAAATGTTGTTGGCATTAAGGGAACGGCCCTTTCCTGGCTCAGGTCTTATTTGATTGATCGTTATCAGTTTGTGGATGTAAATGGTACTTCTCTATGCATACTAAAGTAAAGTTTGGTGTTCCGCAAGGTTCTCTTTTAGGCCCACTGCTTTTTTTTCTTTATACTGTATATGCTACCTCTGGGTAAAATTATTCGTAAACATGGTATTAGCTTCCACTGTTACGCTGATGACACACAGTTGTAT
>CM075005.1:7017-20151 GCA_037576675.1 Pangasius sanitwongsei | reverse complement strand
TGTCCAGGGAGCAGACATTGGAGAGCAGGATGGACGGGAGAGCCGGCCGGCTAGGGTTTGTTTTTAGCCTAGCACGGCCCCCCGCCCTCTTGCCGCGCTTCTGCTTTCTCGCACACCGCTTGTGACGTCTCCTCCCCCAGCCACCGGCATCAGGCGACGCCGAGGGCTGGAGGCCTGGTCCCGGCAGCAGGCCGAGATCGCGTAGCTTCTCCAGCAGATCATCCTGCAGAGTAGCTGTATTGTTGTATCTGAAGTTTAGAAGTGTCTGGTGGTGGTATACAGGAACACTGGTAGCTCCGATGTCGATGTGCCGTTAAAAAGTCGGCCTAAAGACGAAAAAAGCACCATTTTGTATCCGGAGTGGCCGGTGCGTGCTACTGCCGCGCAGCCATCTTGGAAAACCTAAGGGTTAGGAGTTGGGGTTTGGGTAGGAGGTCAGGTTAGCGTAAGTGGTTAGATTAAGTCCAGGGGTTTAGGAGTTAAGGAGTTAGGTTTTGGGTAGGGTTAGGGTTAGGGTACAGGGTTTCAGGATAGGGATTAGGAGTCGGGTTTGGGCTAAGAATTCAGGATCGAGGTTAGGATAAGGGTCAGGGGTTTAGGATAGTGTCTGGAGTTGGGGTTTGGGTTAGAGGTTAAACTAATGGGTTATGTTTTGGGTCTAGTTAGGGTTTAGGGTTAGGGTAAATGGTTTGGGGTAGGGGTTAGGACAATTCCTAATTTGGGTTAGAGATTAGGTTTTGGGTATGGTTAGGGTAGCGGATAGGGTTTAGATGTTGGGTTAGGCAATTAGACACCTCTGTAAATTCATATTCAAATAATTATATAAGTGCTATGGTTCTGTTCAATAGGTTCAACCAAGAAGAATAGACTAGGGATTTGGAGTCAAAGTGCTATTTTCACTCTTATTGCTATTACATTCAGAAAGTAAGTACTTGATTGTCTTCCAAAGGTAAGTGCTTTATTCACCCTCCTATTTTGTGTTTTGTGTTCAGTCTTATTTTTATCACTCTAAATTTGTGCCATTGTTTATTATCTAAAATCCAAAAAATAGAAAAATGTTCTCCCTTGGTCCCTTGTCCAGCCTTGTCCAGCAAAAATGGACAGGTTTTGTTGTTTTTTGGCTCCCCTGAAACCTTAATCTCATTTTGATAATCCAGACACATGTTAAGACCTACATGTTAATCTTTTTCCAATTTTCATAAGAATTAAAATGTGGTGTAGACATGTGGTTTAAACTTGCGTGCTATAATGAACCTGGATTCTGCCCTTGTGTGGACAGTGGAATGAACCTTGGCCTGATCTTTAAAATTTGACCATCATGGCTTTATAAGGAGTTAAAGCGTGATTTAAATTTTGGGTTAAAACTAGAGTTTATGTTAGAGTTAGTTAATGTAATGAATATAGAGTCTGCCCTCATGTAGACAATAAGAATATTCCTGGCCTTATCATTAAAACTTGATTGTTTTTGTATGGGTTTGTGTTTAGAGCAAATTCTTACCCCTTTCCCATGGGAATCCATGTTTTTAATCTGTGTATCCATCTCACTTCACTTTTTTCCCTCTGTTTATCTGTCCAGGTTGGGTGAGCTTCCAACCCTGGGATTGTTAATTTATCCAAACCATGGTCTTTAAAATGATTGATTACCTGTGTATTTTTTGTGTTATTAGTGATGTTGTGTGTGTTGTTTTAACCTTAATATTAATGTGTTTTAGTTTCACCTATGTAGCGTTTGTGACAGTGTGAACATGTTCAGTTACAGTTAAGACTCAGAAATTTAACAGCAATGAAGGGAAATGTTTGTTTTCTTAGTAGTTTGTCTCCCCCTACTGGCTGTTCTAAGGAGAGTCCTTCATAATATTGAGATTGTCATGTGACTGGTCAGATGATCAATAAGGAAGTTAGTGGTTTCCATGCTGTCCAACTGAGTTTTTCATTTAGTTTCATTATTATTGTTTATACATCTTGAATGATATTTGACAATTTTTTAAGTATTCATATGCAGATAGTAGTTCATGTCTGCTGAATTTTCTCATTGGATTGTGTTAGGTATGTAACTAGGAAGCATGACACCGTATATTCTGAGGCTTTGTATTTAGTTATACTAACTATAAACTAACTTTCTCCTTCTCCCTCCCAGCGTCCGGCAACACAAGGAATTACATAAGACACAACATTTCCCCTCTTTGTAAAAACACTACTCTTAACCAGAAGGAAACATGTACTCTGAATAAAGTAGTTGTGACAACTTAGGCAACTATTCAATAACAGTCTTTACAGAACATTCAGTGTCATATATGTTGCCTTAACTCATGACATGAATACATGAACTGTCAGCAAACAGTCTATTGATATTTGAACAAATTCAACAATATTCCTTTACTGTTACTTCAAACACTTTTGTAACCAGTAAGTGCTGAACTCATGCAGAACAATTTTCTTTCCTTTGTAAGCTACATCTTGTGCAACTTATATGCAAGACAGTCCTGTTTATGTTATCACAGTCTTTGTGCCAATTAGGCTTACGCCTCATACGTGAGACTTTCACAGAACTGTGTGTAGTGTTAAGTGTTTGTTGTAACGTGTTACTAGCACAGTCAGTCAATCCCAGTGAGTATGCCAGGTGAGCAGCATTCCACTTTTTACCATCACTGAGCAAGAATGTGTTGGGTCCCACTCTCTTCTCTACTCTTACAGGAGCAGAGAATCTTGGGTGAGCTTTTGGGGTTGCACGAGGAAGCCTTATCCTCACTCTCCCTCCCACACCAAAGAGAGGATTGCGAGCACTGCGTTTGTGATTTGTGTATTGTTTCATTTGTGTTTGTTCCTGTTTCTTTTTCACATTCTCATGGACAGCAGCAATATCACATTTGCCCTCACCATGTAAAGGTAGGATGTTAAGCTTGGTTCGCATCTTTCTCCCATACAACAGTTCATATGGTGACACGCCCATAGTGGCATGAGATGTTGGCCGGTACAACTGAAGCCACTTTGTGACAGCTCTGTTCCATGGTTGTGCATGCTGAATTGCTGTCTAGATGCAACTTTTCAGTGCGCGGTGAAATCTTTCAACAGCGCCGTTAGATGCCGGATAGTACACAGATACATGTATGTGTTTTACGTCTCGTTGTTTCAAAAACTCAGCGAAGACAGCAGAAGTGAACTGGGAACCATTGTCCGTAATGATACACTCTGGGTTGCCATGACGACTAAAGACAGTGCTCAGAAATTTGATAACATCCTCAGTAGTTACACTACTAGCAAATGCAAGCTCTGGCCACTTTGAATGATAGTCTGTGAGTGTTATAGCATATCTGCAAGCAGGGTTGGCTGTTTCGAATGGACCAACTACATCTAGACCCAGTTTTTTCCATGGGCCCTCAGGAAACTGAACTGGCTGCAGGGGTGCTGGATGTGTCACAGCGGATTTGTCATTAGACTGGCAGGGGATGCATGTAGAGATTGTTGACTGGACCTGAGAGTCCATCTGCGGCCACCAGTAAAGTTCCCGCAACCTCTGTTTTGTACGCACTACTCCCTGGTGAGCCTCATGTGCCAAGGAAATCACGGTGTATCGTAGGGCTACAGGGATTAACAGCCTTGTTCCTCTGAAAATGAAAGCATCTTTTACTGAGAGTTCATCTCTCACTCTGAAATATGGAATCAAGTCCTGACTCACTGATTTGGTGGAGGGTGACCAGCCACGTGTGATTTGCTTTCGCAGTTTTTCCAGTTCAGGACAAGCAGCACAGGCAGTCACTGAAAGAGAACACAGTGTTGAGGAAATAAATGCATCAATTTCAGGCTCTACATCAGCAGAGGAATCAGCAGGTGCCGGTATGGGAAGACGAGACAAGCAGTCTGCTGTGTGATTCAGGGAACCAGGCCGATAGACAACATTGTAATCAAAACAAAGCAGACGTGCTGCCCAACGAGCAATCCGCATTCCGGCTCTTCCCATTCCTTTTGTGGTTAGAAAGGTGGTGATTGCCTGGTGATCTGTGCAAAGTGTAAAGCGATGGCCCCACAAGTATGTTCGCCATTTCTCAGTAGCCCACACACATGCCAGGGCCTCCTTCTCTACTATAAAATTTTTTTTTTCAGCGTCAGTGAGTGTGCGGCAAGCAAAAGCCATTGGTTTTTCTGTAACATCGGATTGTATTTGGGCGAACACTGCGCCCAACCCATAGTCACTTGCATCTTTTGAAATTACTGAATGAAGTGTGGGGTCATAAATGGCAAGGGCAGGGCTGGACACTAGCATCTGTTTAATGTCCTCAAAGCTGTTTTGAGCAGCAGAAGTCCAAGCAAACAGTCCTTTTTCCTTAGCGCACTCACGCATTGGGGCAACAACTGTCGCAAATCCAGGAAGGAATGGAGGCAGAGCTTTACGGACAGCATCCAGATGCTCCTGGTCAGGTAAGATGCCATTAGCATTGATTATGTGTCCCAGGAACTGCAGTGAAGTCTGTCTGAAATTGCATTTTTTGTCATTTAACACCAGCCCCGACTCTTTCAGTTTCTGCAACACAGTACTAAGGTTCAAGTCATGCTCCTCCACTGTTTGTCCATACACAATAAGATCATCCAGGTAGTTTTTGACACCTGGTACCCCCTCGAGGATGGTGGCCATCATTTTTTGGAAAGCAGAGGGTGCCGACGCCAGGCTGTAGGGAACCCTACAAAATCTGAACAGGCCATCATGGGTGATGAAAGCTGTAATATCTCTACTGTCTTCGTGCAGGGGAAGCTGATAATATGCATTAGCTAAATCGATAGTGGGAAATATTGTAACACCCCTAAGGCTGGTAAGCATTTCATCAATGTGTGGTAAGGGATAACAGTCAGTAATGATGGCTTTGTTAACTTCCCGTAGATCAGCACACATCCGTATCCCACCAGTTTTCTTCCCTGTAACCACGATGGGAGACACCCAGGCAGAAGCATCCACACGTTCGATCGCACCAGATTTCTGCAGATGGTCTATTTCAGCTGAAATGGATGCTCGGATTGCAAAAGGTAAGCGTCGCAATTTCTGACGTACAGGTTTCACTAAGGGGTCAATCTTTACTCTGTGAACAAAGTTCTTTACACATCCTATTTCGGTATCTTCCACAGGTGTGGTATTGGTTGCCATGACCAAGGTGCAGCTATCACCATTAATTCAGAGTTTTAGGGCAGAAATCAAATCCATGCTGATGCATTGGAGACACATACTTGTGCTTGCAGACATCCAAGTACAGGTATTCCTGAGTATAAGTCACAAGTCGGATGGCAGGTGTAGATAATTGTGTGGCACTGAAGTAGTGTTTATAAATATGGAGGGGCAATATGGACACAGAAGAACCTGTTTCCACAACGAATTGTACTGTGGTGCAAGGTGAAGCAGGAGTATTAACAGTCACTTTGCAATGTAGTTTATTTGGTGCATCGGCAGAGTTCTCTAAATACAGCACTGTGACGTCATGCACTTGCACCTCACGCACATCACTCACTGGGGCTGAACGGCAGACTCGCGCAAAATGTCCCTTCTTGTTGCATAATTTACAATGTATTTTTGCAGCCGGACATTGTGCTGAGTTAGCTAGGTGTTTGTCTGACTCGCATCTGAAATATGACTTACGGGCAGAAGAAGCGGAGGCAGCAGCTGGACGTCAACGGTGTTTCCCTCTCGCAAGGTGTGACTTGACTTATACAGCTCGCACTGGAGCATCCCTGTCAGCCGTCATTCTCTTTGCGTGCTCAGCCACGGCTTCTAATTGTATTGCAAGGGTAGTAAATGTAAACGCTTTGTAAATGTTCCAGCAATTGGTCGCGAATCATATCGTCGACTTTATCACCAAAGTCACAGTTAGCAGTGAGTGCATGCAAAGCAGCAACTCTTTTTGTTTGTTTTTTTGTTTTTTGGCTTGCACTCTTTTTCTGAACGTATGCCGCTCCACAACAACGCTAACTTTTGGCATGAACTGTTTTTTTAAAGCAGCGACAGCAGTATCCTATATCTCACCGGTGTCTGGCAGAGCATAAAGATGCGTTGGCCCTCAGCGCCTAAACAATGAAGTAGTGTAGCTCTCTTCCGAGCGTCAGGCCATGCAGAGCCCACGGCGTTGATTACCAGCAAATAGTTGTCAAAGATGTGTATCCACATGTCGAATGGCATGGTAGGCTCTCCCGGGCAGGACAGGAATATTGGCGTTGCAGAGACATTCAATCAGTCAATAAAGTCAGTCAATAAAGTCAGTAATCAAAAGTTAGTATCCTTGTCGGCAATTTGTTAGGTATGTAACTAGGAAGCATGACACCGTATATTCTGAGGCTTTGTATTTATTCCGAACAGCAACTTCTTCTTCTAAGAACTAAAAACTAACTTTCTCCTTCCCCCTCCCAGCGTCTCTAGCGGCAACACAAGGAATTACATAAGACACAACAGATTGTATGGGAGCTATAATGCGTTCCTTTTGCTTCATTATTACTCTCATTTGTTTGCCTATTTAATTTATTACAATGTCATTAATAAGCAAGCAAAGCAGCATCTTTAAGAGTTAAATCTATCATCTGATAGATTACATAGACAGTTGAAAGAAGTATTTATTTCATGTACACATTGTGAGTGTAAATTCATATTGTTTTATTGTTTTCCTTTCTATTTTATCGTTTTACCTCATCCTTATTAAAAATCGGAAAGAGATATTCTGTGTCTGAACTTTTAATGAAGGTGGAGTTTAGCTTGATGTCAAAGTATGCAGAGGGCATATATAGAGGACAGTACAGTAAAACAATGGCTCAGTTGGGCAGGACATCGCAGTTCAAGCTGATCCTATACAGTGAAAAGCAAATAACCTTAAGTTCTTCAAACCATGTCAAAGAAAAGCTCACCAACATGGAAGACCAGGTCTTCAGCTTGTGTCTCCACACAACATTCAAGTAACTCATCAACATGTTCTGCTGCTGTGCTAGCATGAGCGAAAGCAAAGGCTGCAAAGGCACTTGCTGTGAAAGAAATGAAAATGAAAATAGAAAAGGCTCGTTTAGAAGCTTCTATGTACATTTTAAAACAAGAGAAAGAAACCGCTGCAGCTGTAGCAAAGGCTGCTGCGCTTAAAACTGCTGTTGATCATAACAGTGAAAGATTAAGCTGTAGGCTCTTACCAAATCACACTCCCATAGACTCAGCACAGCGCACAAAAGATTATGTCATGCAGCAAGCAGAGACAAACAGCCCATCTCTCTCTATGCCTTGTGTAGAGCCATTTTCTAAAGACCAAATAGGACAAGTTTATCAGCTACAATCATCTGACATTTCATCGCGATGCCAACATTTCATCCAGAGTGCAACATTTCTCCAGGGCTCTCATCTGCTGCTGCGTACATTCATAATAACTCCAACGAACTTTGTTCGTTATCTAGCTCACCGTGAACTTGTTTCTACAGAGATGCTAAAATTCAGTGATCAACCACAAAGTTACAGATCCTGGTGATGTTGTTTTAAGAATGCCACCAGAGATTTAGACTTGATATGCAAATAAAGATTCAACCTTTTTGTCAAGTGGCTGGGAAAAGTGTCTGCAGATTCGGATTTGTTTGTTGAACGTAAATAACTCTGAGAGAGGGTTGAACATGATTTGGGCCAGACTAGAGGAATGTTATGACTCACCTGAAGTGATAGAGAATTCAGCGACAGTGGCAAGGAAAAAATCCGTAAGACGATATGAGGAAGAAAACCTGAGAAGAACCAGGCTCAAAAGGGAACCTATCCTCATCTGGGTGCTAATGGATAGTGCAATTATAAATAAATCCCTTCTGTAACTGTGTACTGTATGGACAAATGGTGCAATTGTGTAACCAGTAAATTCATCAGTTTTCACAAGAAGTCCAGTTTGTTAAACCTGTCCACTGTCCACTGATGGAGCCCTAAGTACAAAGCTGCTCAAGGCAACCGCAGCCCCAAAGCCACCACAGCAATTGCAATCCCAAGCCATCACAGTACAACACCCCATATGAGATCTCCAAGCCATCACAACGGCCCCCTATTTGCACCACCCCCATCGATCTTCAGGCCGTCCATGTGGGGCCACCCCCAGCAGCAGCGAGCGATTTCAACTGATGAGAACTCCAACCAGAAGTAGGACAGCAGGATGGATCAGGCAGGTCCAGAGAGCTGAAGGGGTCAGGATCACTGGTATCTCAGGAGTAGCTCAACAGAGAGAGAGACAGATGGGGGGGGGGAGAGTTTATTATGTATGCTTACTGTCATGTAATGGTTAAGGATAATGTACTTTGCATACGGAGTGCAAGCAGGGACTCCAGCAAGACTAGCTATGACAGAATAACTAAAAGGAAGAGCCAGAAGGTAACGCAGACATGAGGAGGCCCTGGGACATAAAGCAGCCAGCCAGTCCACTGTCAACAAAACTGAGTGAACGCATGAGAGTGGGGGGGCGACAGCATCCAAACATCCCAGTTCACCACAATACTCTCTGCCTGTGAACCCTCCAGATCTGCTCCTTTACCTAAGAGAAAATAATTACAAAAGGCTTGACTAAACAAATATGTTTTCAGCCTAGGCTTAAACACTGAGACTGTGTCTGATCCCCGAACACTAAGTGGAAGGCTGTTCCATAACTGTGAGGCTTTGTAAGAGAAAGCTCTACCCCCAGCTGTAGCACGCACTATTCGATGTACCAACAAATAGCCTGTACCCTTTGATCGAAGTAGGCGTGGCGGATCAAAAAAGACCAAAAATTCACTCAGATACTGTGGCGCGAGACCATTTAGTGCTTTATAGGTCAATTTTAGTATTTTATAATCAATACGAGATTTGATTGGGAGCCAATGCAGTGTGGATAAGATAGGGGTGATGTGGTCATATCTTCTGGTTCTAGTAAGGACTCTCAGTGCTGCATTCTGGACTAACTGGAGCTTGTTTATGCATCTACTGGAACATCCAGACAGTAAGGCATTACAATAATCCAACCTAGAGGTAACAAAAACATGAACTAATTTTTCTGCATCGTGTAGTGACAATATATTTCTTATCTTAGCAATATTTCTGAGATGGAAGAAAGTGATCCTAGTAATATTATCTACATGAGCTTCAAATGAAAGACTGGAATCAATAACCACACGAAGGTCTTTTTCTGCTCCAAATGATGAAACAGAAAGGCCATCCAGAGTTATTATGTAATCAGAAACCTTACTTCTAGCTGCATGTGGTCCTAGTACAAGTACTTCTGTCTTGTCAGAATTTAGTAAGAGAAAGTTAATGACCAGTTAATCCAGTTTCTAATGTCATTTACACATTCCTCAATTATTTTAAGCTGGTGACTCTCATCTGGCTTTGCTGAAACATACAGCTGTGTGTCATCAGCATAACAGTGTAAGCTATTACCATGTTTATGAATAATTTTGCCCAGAGGTAACATATATAAAGAGAAGAGCAGTGGGCCCAAAACAGAGCCTTGTGGAACACCAAACTTTACCTTAGTATGCGTAGAGAAGTCACTATTTACATCTACAAACTGATAACGATCAGTCAAATAAGACCTGAGCCAGGAGAGGGCCGTTCTCTTAATGCCGACAACATTTTCCAGTATATCGAGGAGAATAGCATGATCAATGATATCAAAACCTGCACTAAGGTCAAGCAACACAAGTGAGGAGACAGAACCCTGATCAGAGGCCAGTAGTAAGTCATTTATCACTTTAACCAGTGCTGTCACTGTGCTGTGATGAGGTCTATATCCTGACTGATACATTTCATGAATGTTATTCCTATGTAGGTATGAGCGTAGCTACTGTGCTACAACATTTTCTAGGATCCTGGAGATAAAGGGGAGGTTTGATATTGGTCTATAGTTAGACAGCTGACAGGGGTTGAGGTTAGGTTTTTTAATCAGGGGTTTGATAACTGCTAGTTTAAAAGATTTAGGTACATAGCCAGTGCTAAGGGAAGAATTGACTATCATTAGAAGAGGTTTAACTGCTTCAGAAATGATCTGTTTGAAGAAACACGTAGGTAAGGAATCTAGCAAACAGGTTAATGATTTTGATCATGAAATTAATGAAAGTAGTTCAGTGTGTCTAAGGGGAGTAAAACATTCTAATTGTTGGCCTGATACTGTTCTATTATTATCTACGGGGGTAGTTATAAAACTGTCTGGTTTTAAATTAATAGTCTGAATTTTGTGCCTGATATTTTCAATTTTACCACTGAAAAATTCATGAAGTCATCCCTCCTATATAATGATTGTGGGCATGTTTCTATTGTGGTCTTATTCCTAGTTAATTTTTCTACAGTATTAAGTAAGAATCTAGGATTACTTTTGTTATCTTCAATTAAGGTGGAGAGATACATTGATCTAGCAGCTCTATGAGTTTTCTACAGCACAAAAGGCTCTCCTTTCATGCTACTTGAAATACTACCAATTTAGTTTGACATAATTTATGTTCTAGTTTCTAGTATTTTTTGACAAGGCAGAAGAAAGTCACTGTGAACAGATTTCTTTAAAAAAAAATTCGAATGTTTCACATTGTGACAACACCGGACTACATTGGCTACACACACACACAAAGACAGAATGTGCGGGGGAACATTCTCTTTATTGATTTCTTCATGAAAGGAGGAGTGAAGGAGGAGGAGAAGCGTGCAGAGAATGAGGCTTGGTGAAAGTAGTGAGGTCTCGGACAAGGCGCAGCGAACTGGCAGTGGCGGCGCAACGGCGAGACGAGAGGGAGGCAGCAGGCCGGCTTATGCAGTGGTGGGGTCGTGAAGCAGCAGAGGCTCTTCTTCCTCACTTATGTCGGCATCTGAAAGGCAGAAAGAGAGAAACATTAGCAGCATACCAGCCTTCCCTTACCTTCCTCCCCGTAGAGTGGCCGCGAGCTCCTTTTATAGCTCCTCGTCTTCTCCGGGAGGGTGAAGAGGAGCCGCAGCACTCATTGGCTGCCAGCCGTGCCGTGTTACGTCGCTCTGCCCCATAGCCACGTGCACTTCGGCTGTCCGAAACAAACGCAGTGCTGAAAGGGCGCTGTCTTTTCAGCACCACACCATTGGTTGCGCACGGATGTACTGTGAGCTGATAATCCTGCAGGGAGAGGAACCAGCAGGTTACCTGGGCATTGGTGTCTTTGGCCTTGGCCATTCATTGGAGGGGCGCGTGGTCCATGATGAGGGTGAAGTTCTGGCCGGTGAGGTAGTATTTTAGCTCCTCCTCCGCCAATTTGATGGCCAGGGCCTCTCTCTCCACTGCTGCATACTTCCTTTCTGCGGGGGTCAGCTTTCAGCTCTAAGAGGCCCCATTTAAGGTCTGTTGGCCTCAGACCACCACCCTGTGTGCTGTCCTAGTGGACCCAGAGAGGCTGGCTACTTACCTTGCCCTACCCAGAATGACTCTTGTTAACACCGCAAAGTTTCTCGAGTCACCCGAGCAGAGCCTGTGACTAGGTGTACCCAGCTAAGATTTGTCTGTCTATCTTTGCCAAGCCTCTCTTCGCTAACACCGCAAGGTATCCGAGTTGCTTGGTAAGGCCCTGTCTAGCTAAACCAGGGGTCTGGAGGCAGGTCCCGTGCAATACGTCGCCTCCAGATGGCCCTGGCTGGGTATCAATCCAGCGGATGACTTCCCTACCTGTTCCACCTCACAAAGAGTTGGAACCCTTTGGGAAGCCATGAGGGTTCTACTGGGTTGGGTCCCCAGGGGTTAGGCAAATGCCTGTGGATTCTTTCCTTACCTTACTCCAAAAGCTGACGCTACGGAATAGTCTTGGGAAAGAAATCAGGCTTCTACTATCGTGGCTGCCCCCCCGAATTGGAGTGCAAGAAGCCAGGTGGAGCCTGGTCATTGAAAGGGAATGGTGTCCTGGATATGGTAGGTTCTAAAAATGTTTAAATCCCTCATATCCAAAACTTATGTGGTACAGTAGTGAGACGAGATTCTGATGTGTAGGAAGAAAAAAAACGATGCATGATTAGCTCAAGCCATTGCAGAGATATTGACACTCAAAGTCGTCATGTGGAAAAAAGACCAAGATCCTCTTTTTTGATTATTGAAAGTGTTATGAATAATAATAATGAAGGCTGTGAATAATAATTAGTTTTCCACCTACCCTTAGTGGAAACTGTGTTGACCGGGAAGGGGTCCCTCCACTTTAATGGACTTCCCTATGTTCTCACACAGGCCCAAATCCAAGGTCTGGCTGGCCCGTCACACATTGGGGGCCAAATCCGGATCAGCTGAGTTTCTGTGTGCGTGCGTGCATGCGTGTGAGTGAGTAAGAGAGAGAGAGTGAGTGTGTGTGTGTATGTGTTTTTTATTTTTTTTGTGTAGGGCTGGTTCTAGGGCTAGGGTGGGGCCCCAGGGTCAAGGTTAGGACCAGGGTTAGGATAAAATCCAAGGCTAAGGTCAAGGTTGGAGTTAGGGCCCAGTTTAAGGCAAGGGTTAGGGTTAAGTTTGAAGTTTGGGGTGGAGTTACGTTTAGGGTTGGGTTGGGTTGAGAGTTAAATGTGGGGTAAAAATTAGGTTTCGGGCTGGGGTTTAAGTTCTGGTTTAGCGTCCAGGGTTGAGGTTTAGTGCCAGAGTTTATGGTCAGGATAAGGGTTGGGGGTTAAGGTTGACCGTTCTAATTTAAAGGTGGAATTAGGTCTATCATTTTGTTTAGGAGTGGGGATTAAGATTGGGTATAGGGTTTGGGTGAAGGTTGTTTGTGTAAGATGAGAGCTTAGTGAAAAGTAGGATTATACTTAGATTTAGGGTTAGGACTAAGGTTTTGGCTGGGGATAGATATAGGGCTAGAAATATGTTTATGGCTGAGGCTAGTTTAGGGTTAGAATTAAGCTAGTTTAGGGTTTTGGATTAATGTCAGGTTAGGGTTAGGGGTTAGGGTTAGGGTTGGGTTAGGTTTTTTGAATTTACAATGACCCCCCCATCACAGTCCGAAAACTGTGTGGTTGTATAGGGAGCCAAGGGAAGTGCACGGGCCGGCGCCTGTTAAGCACTGCTGTAGATCTGGTAGTTACTGGGTCTTTTCAATTGCCACTGTTGGCTTTTGGTTGGATTTTGACTAGTTTAAGGTGTAATGGGAGGGAGAGCAGAGTGAGGGCGAGCCACTGGACTGAGCAGGTCAACCCCCATATGCCCG
>CM075004.1:34094469-34106024 GCA_037576675.1 Pangasius sanitwongsei | reverse complement strand
CGTCCAGTTGCTTGAGAGCTACAATGATGTATTCTCCAAACATGCTCTGGATTGCGGGGAGGTCAGAGGTTTCGTTCACCGCATCCACTTAACTGACGAGCGTCCTTTCCGACTTCCATACTGTTGGGTACCACCCGCTCACCATCAAAAATGATGCCAAGTTCTCTCAGAAGTGGAAGAGCAAGGAATAATCTGTAAATCAGTGAGCGAGTATGCTTCACCTTTGGTTTTAGTATGGAAGAAAGATGGCAGCTTAAGGATCTGTATGGACATCAGGTGGCTGAATGCCAGGACCATTAAGGATGCGCACCCACTCCCACACCAATCAGACTCAGAATCAGTCTCGTTGCCTTGGGTGGAAATACTCTCTTCAGTACTATGGATTTAACATCAGGCTTTTATAACATCCCCATGGCTGAAGAAGATTCCAGTAGGTCTCCATAAGTACAATAGGATGCCTTAAGGGTTGTGTAATAGCCCATTATCTTTTATGCGTATGATGTTAAGTATCTTCAGGGACCTGAATTTTAGCAGTCTGCTGTGTTACTTGGACGACCTACTGGTGTTTGCACCTGACGAGACTGCAGCTCTGGAGCGGTTGGAGATAGTGTTCCAATGATTGAGGAGCCACAACCTCAAATTAAGTCCAAAAAAGTGCCATCTGATGCAAGTTTCTGTTAAGTTTTTAGGCCACATTAATGGGAATATAGGAATGGTGTTTCCGTTGATCCTTTGAAGTTTGAAGCCATAGCCAAACTGTCAAAAGCTTACCTCATGGAAGAAGATGGGTGCACTCCATCTGTACGGAGGATTAAATCTGTTTTGGGAATGATCCTCTACTACCAGCACTTTATCCCTAATTGCTCTTCCATAGCCAAACCATTATTCTCCCTAACAGCTGGGCAGAAAAGGAGGGCAAAGGTAAAACCTGAGGCTAAGGCAGGCACATACCTAAAGCTAAAGCCAACTGATTGGACTCCAGAGTGTGATGATGCCTGTGATGATGCCAGGTCCTAGCACATCCCAGTTTTTCTCTTCCATTAATTTTGTCAATGCTTCTCTGGAAGGACTTGGTGCTGTGATATCGCAGATACCAGCAGGCGAGTAAAAAGCATGCCCTATTGCATTCGCAAGCAAGTCCTTAATTAACTCTCAGAGAAAATATCCAGCACACAAGCTCGAGTTTTTAGCCTTAAAGTGGAGTGTGTGTGAAAAATTCAGTCATTGGCTAAAGGGCCACACATTCACTGTATGGACAGACAATAACCCACTCACTTGTATACTAACAAAGGCTAAACTCGATACTTGTGAATAGCGCTGGGTGTCTAAGCTTGCTGCTTATACCTTTGATCTTAAGCATGTTGCTGTAAGTAAGAACACTGTAGCTGACGCTTTGAGCTGTGATCCTTTGGCAAAAACAGTCAGTCACAGGCTCATCACAGAGCAATATGGCCGTCTACTCACTGAGGCTGAAACTGTTGATAAAGATAGAGTTCGGGACACTTTTCATTTACAAGTGAACAGCCTTCATGTATTGTCTCAGTCAAGCCCAGTGTCCTGTGATCACCCAACAGTCAGAACTCTTTTGAACCTCCACAATCAGTGGGAGACTGTAACTGAGCTAAGGGCCATGCAGACAATCCAGTCCATTCAGAATGCAGCAACACTTGGACCTGACACAATTTCAGCAATCCCTCTCGAGGAGATCCAACAGGGCCAAGAATCAGATCCAGCAATCTCAAAAATAATACCATATCTAGGTCAGAAAAAAAGACCATCAAGACGAGAGATGGCTGGAATGGATGCCAGGCTCTAGTTTTTCTTAAGCAATGGGTACGATTGAAGGTTCAAGATGGAGTAGTCTATCGTGTCTCCAAAGATCTTTAAGCAATCACAAGAGGTTCCAACTTGTACTTCCTTCTAGTCTTAGGGCTAAAGCCTTAACTGGTGTGTATGATCTTGCTGGACATCAGGGACAGTCAAGAACTCTCCAGCTAACTCGACAATGCTTTTTTTGGCCTAGAATGGAGCCTGACATAAGGGAGTATGTCAAGTGTTGTCAGAGATGTATATTGGCCAAAACACCAGAGCCATCTGCTTGAGCCCCACTTGAGAACATCAGGACTTCAGCCCCCATGGAGTTAGTGTGTTTGGATTTTTGGAGTGCTGAGGACAGCAAGCAATGTACTGTAGATGTATTAGTCATGACGGATCACTTTAGAAAGTTGGCTCATGCCTTCCCGTGTGTAAACCAGAAAGCAAAACAAATTGCGAAGAAGCTATGGGATCATGTTTTCTGCATCTATGGTTTCTCAAAACGCATTCATATGGATCAAGGGACCAACTTGAAAGTACACTCATCGCAGAATTGCTCAAGTTGGCAGGTATTGAGAAGTCGCACACTACAGCGTACCACCCGATGGGGAATGGTGGAACTGAGCGGTTCAATCAGACCTTGGGCAGCATGCTTCGTTCTCTGCCTCTTGAGGAGAAACACAAGTGGTCCGAGCAGATACAGACTCTGACATTTGCATATAATGCTACAGTACATGAGATCACTGGTTACGCCCCATTCCAGTTAATGTTTGGTCGCATTCCAAAGCTACCTGTCCATGTCATCTTTGGGCAGGTGTTGCATAACCCTGTGATTGTTGACCATGGCAGTTATGCGAAAACACTTATGTCTTAACTTTATGAAGCAGCACACATTGCTCAGAAACACACTGAGAAAGAACAGAAAAAGCAGGCTGAGGGTTACAATCGGAAGGTCAAGGGCACATTTGAACATTGGAGACAGAGTGCTCCTTGCAAACAAGAGTGAAAGAGGAAAGAAAAAGCTTGCCGATAAGTGGGACCCAACTGTCTATAGTGTAAAGGATCGAAACCTTCAAACAAACATATACAAATTGATTGACGAGGACAGCAAATCAAAAGTAGTGCATCGAAATTTGATTCTGGACATCAGCTTTCTACCTATTGAACCACCTCAAGATGACAAGGACATCCAGTCTAATGCTGAGAACATGGAGACTGAGTCTTGTGTGTCTGAGTTGTCTGATTCATCGAAAGAGGAGGGTTCTGATGATAGAACAAGGGCATGGGTGCTTGATGTACAGGACGGAATTGAAGGTCAAGGGCCTGTGGGTGATGATGATTTGGAATCTTTCCCAGGTGTTAGGACCCGTGCGGGAAGGGTGGTCAAAAAAGTTAGCCGTTTGATTGAGTCCATGACACAGAGGCCATTTTACATTCAGAAAGTGGGGCCATCCTTAGCAAAGAGATCGGGATCAATTCTTTCTTCATTTTAAATATATATATTTTAATTTTCTATCACAATACTGTGAAAGGGTATGTGCAACGTATGAATTTCATTAAGTGTAATATAGACCAGATTACTGTATGTTGTACAAGGCAGCATACCGTTCTGAGAATGTCTAAGACTTGATCAACCTTGGACTTTTCTTAACCTAACAAGTAGGTAACTTACCATGTTGAACTGCGAGTGAGATTCGTTGAAAATCTGGTTCTGTTGGATCATTTTAGTCAGGATATTAGTGAAATTCAGGGGGGGTGAATGTGACGGATGTTAATAAGAGCGTGTACTCACGATCCAAATTAATGTATTTCACTAATGATCCTTCCTTTCAATTTTCGTGTATTTACTTTATATTAGTTTATTCACGAAAATGTTATAATTTAGTTTTGTACTTTATTTGTGTCATTTTTGGGAAAGAGTTTTATATTCATTTTACGTCGTGACGTCATTTCTGTTCACCGCACGCTGCGTCCTCAAACCCGCGTTGAGCGCGCTGAGGAGAGGTAAGCAGTTAGCGGTGCTCCTTCAATATAAGTTTGTAAAAGTTACCAAAAGTTTTATTAAGTACTTAACATACAAAAATATAATTGTTGAGAGTGTTATAAATGTACTAGGAATCATTTTATGCATGGATGGATGAGATTTAATCATTTTATTACTGAGTACAGCGGTTTGGGTGTATGTATGTGCGTCAGCAGAATACGGTGATTTTAGCTAATCAATTAACTGGTGTTTAATCTATCCAGGTGGAAAAATCACTGAACGAAATCATTTCCCATTGTTGTACTCTCACTGCAGCTTGAGTCCAACTCTGTTCAATATTTATATCAGTGAGTTAGCGGTGTTACTGGAACAATCCCCAGCCCCTGGACTCACGCTAAACAATACGCAAGTCAAATTCCTGCTCTACGCAGACGACCTGCTGCTGCTGTCTCCTACTGAACAAGGCTTACAGCAGCACCTGGACCTGCTGGAGCAGTACTGTCAGAACCGGGCCCTGACAGTCAACCTGGCCAAAACCCAGACTGTCATCCAAAAGAAGGCCGGACTTCAGGAAAACAGACCCCAGGTCACTGCAGGAAACGCCGCCCTGGAGCACTCGCTACACTACGACTACCTCGGGCTGAAACTCAGTGCCTCAGGAAGCTTTGACCTGGGAGCGAATGCACTAAGAGAAAAAGCACGAAGAGCTCTTTATGCAATCAAGAATAAATTCTACAGAATAAACATCCCAATTAGAAAAAATCTTGGTGTAAATCTTTGACAGTGTTGTTGCTCCTATTGCGCTGTACGGATGTGAAGTTTGGGGTCCACTCAGTACACACACTACACTAGATGGGATAAACATCCCACAGAGTCCCTGCATGCAGAATTCTGTAGAAAAATCCTAAAAGTTCAAAGAAAAACACCAACCAATGCATGCAGGGCAGAATTAGGCCGATTCCCACTGATTATACCCTGATTATACCCTGATTATACACTGATTATACACTGATTATACCTGCACAGAAAAGAGCTCTGAAATTCTGGAAACATCTTAAACCAAGTAACGGAAACACACTACAGCATGAAGCACTGAAACCCCAAGAGCTAAAACCAGTCCCCTGGTCCTGAGACTCACTGACACACTCACCACTAACACACTCACACACTCACCACTAACACACTTACTCCTAACACACAGCAGTCTCAGACCAGCGCTGCTCACCAAAGTCTAATCAGAGTCAACCAAATTACTGAGCAGATGAGAAGAGCGTATCTGGGACAGTCAGAACCAAACCCAGTCCAGATTACACTGCTATCGGGCCCTAAACAGAGAGAATGAACTGCAAAGTATCTCTTCACCGTCAGAGATATAAAGCAGAGACACATCCTGACCAGGTACAGGCTGAGTGAGCACAGTCTCGCCGTGGAGAAGGGCCGACACAGGAGAACCTGGAACATGGGAGAACATGGGAGAACCTGGTACACAGAAGGTACACAGAAGAACCTGGAACACAGGAGAACCTGGAACACGGGAGAACCTGGAACATGGGAGAACCTGGTGCACAGAAGAACCTGGAACATGGGAGAACCTGGTACACAGAAGAACCTGGAACACAGGAGAACCTGGAACACAGGAGAAGTGGTAGCTCAGTGGTTAGGACGTTGGGCTACTAATCGGAAGGTCATGAGTTCGATCCCCAGCACTGCTAAGCTGCAACTGCTGGGCCCCTGAGCGAGGCCCTTAACCCTCACCTGCTCAGTTGTATAAATAAGATAAATGTAAATCGCTCTGGATAAGAGTCTGCCAAATGCTATAAATGTAAATGTAAGGAGAACCTGGAGCACAGGAGAACAGAGACTGTGCTCACTGTACGAGCGGTGAGGTCGAGACAGAGCTGCACTTCCTCCTCCACTGTGAAAAATATCAACACCAGAGAAACATCTTCACCGAAAACATCACACACAACATTCCACATTTCTGCAATTTAACAGATGAAGAAAAACTAAGAATCGTTCTAGGAGAAGGAAACACTGCAGCCTTCGCTGCAAAGTATGTGTCAGGATGTGAGAGTCTGAGGGACAGAGAGACACCGAGTGTCCTACACTCACCTGTCAGGTTCTTGTTATTGTTGTTAGGGAGAGAGACTTTTGACTTTTACAGTCCTTTATTTTAACCACTCGTGATGTGTCCACCATTTTCACATCAAATAAACAGCAGTTTTAAACACCTACTTAAATAAATGAATAAATAAATAGATTTTAAAATAGCTGATTGCATTAAATTAAATGACAGATAAATACACAAACATGTCATAATTAAACCACAGTAATAATTTGGTTTAAAAAGTCAATTAAAACATTATTAAAACTTTTCATCCCAAGTGCAGTGCAAGACAAGACAAGAGAGATAGAGGGAGAGAGACAGAGAAAGAGAGAGACGGAGAGACAGGCAGAGAGAGAGAGAGAGACAGAGAAAGAGAGAGGGAGAGAGAGAGACAGACAGAGAGAGAGAGAAAGAGAGACAGCTGGAGAGAGAGAGAGAGAGAGAGAGAGAGAGAGAGCTGTAACAGATTAAAAAAGTAAAACCGATTAAGAGTTGCAGGAGACATTGGTCTTTTTGTGGGTTACTGTAGCTCTGTGTGTGTGAGTGTGTGTGTGTGTGTGTGTGAGTGTGTGAGTGTGTGTGTGTGTGTGTGTGAGTGTGTGTGTGAGTTTCTGGTTTTCAACTTTGTGCTCTTTCCTTCACTTTCTGTGGGTAAAGTTCTGCTGCATGACTGAAGGAGAGGAGACATGATGAAGATTTCAGATGCTGTAACTGTGTGTGTGAATGTGTGTGTGTGTGTGTCAGTGTGTGTGTGTCAGTGTGTGTGTGTGTTGCAGGACATTTTTCCATAAAGCAGACCAGCAGGCTGAGCATTGAACCACAAAACGTCACTGAAGCCTAAAACTCCACAAAACTCTGGCAAGATGGAGTAAAGCTAAATAAACACACCAACCCACAAACACACACACACTGACACACACACACACACACACACACACACTGCATGCCATATTGGTTGTGTTTCATTCTTTATTTCTCACGTCACTGCTGTAAAATTGATTTCCTGTTAGGATCTAATAGTTTTAATGGCTTTAAAGATGACTGAGAACTTACTTCAGTCACACATGCAGTCCATAGTGAGGGTGGAATTACACACACACACACACACACACACACACACACACACACACACACACAGAATTACAACAGTATCCCCTGCTGGTCATGAAGGGAATTACAATGAAAACACAAACAACAGCGTTTTTTTTTTTTTAATTATTATTATTATTATTTCCTTTTAAGCTTTTTTTTTTGGCTCGATGACGTGTTTACTTCCAATAACACATAATCATCAAGAGAAATTGCTTCTCATATTAATTAATTAATTGATTAATTTATTTATTACAGAACACATACTTAATAAAAATGACCAAAGCACTGGGTTCATCTATTCATTTATCCATCCTTTTATCTGTCCATCATCCATTTATATTCATCTACGATCTAAATTTATACATGTTTAAAAATCTATTGTTAAATATATAGAATTTTACACAGAAAATGCAAGAAAATATCTCTATTTTAAAAGTGGCTAAAATTCATCTAATTGTTTTAAAAAAGAAATTCATTATTTTTTAATTTTCTTTCTAATTAATCATTTTAGTATCATTACTGCTGGATATTAATTAAGACAAATTAAGACTTAAAGTCTTAAGTCTTAAATAAAAATGACTATTATGTCATAATAATTACAAAAGTTTATTTATTGATGCATTTTTAAAAGTATTGGTTTACACACTGTATATTAGTGCACTGTTTCATGTAATTATTCTATTTTAATTTCTTTGTATTTTATTTTAATTCCTTTGTATTTTATTTTTGGACGGATGCCAGTAAAGAGTGCGAGTCACAGACATCAGTGTTAAAGGATTTTATTAGATATTTACACTCAGTCATGTACATCCAGATGTTATAATTTAAACAAACAAAAAGCACCTTACCGTTAAAAAAGTACCGTATTAGGAGCGTTGCGTCAGAGAGGATTCAGATCTCAGTGTGTCAGAAATCTCACACACACACACACACACACACACCATCCTCATTGTTAGTCTGAATTAAACACTCCAGTGTGCTTTAAAATTCTAATTACATCAAAAACATATTTACATTTTAAATGAAAGCGTCAGAAATCTCACTCACACACACTCTCTCACACACACACACGTGTTTCTAAAACCTGAGATGTCTTGTTAGCCATTTAGCTAATCACAAAACACACACTGATGTTTCCCTCAGCAAAGCTTCTCTTTTCTTTGATTTAAAAGATCTGTAATTAATAATGTGATAGTATTATTCGTGATTAAGGCTTTCAGTGTTTTAATGTCACCTTTAAACTCCACAAAGGAAGTTATTTTGAAACCATTAATAAACTCCTGAGCTGCAGAACACTAACGTAGCCCCATCACGTCACTGCGCCTCCTGCTGGCCGAGTGCGCGATTACAATCAGAGAGAATCGCTCTTTAAGCTTCAGCAGGCCGGAAAATGGCACTGATTTGTTTTTTATCATTATAATATACACTATAATTACACATAACGCTGATTAAACATCAGTTTAACTAGAATAAAGATTAAAATAAACAATATACAGTATTTCTGGTGCAAAACTTTAGACAGTGTCAGTGCTATAGAGACGGACTGCAGTCATAACGTTTCTGTGTGCAGTTACAGTGATTTTACCCTGAGCTGGAAAATGTATTAAAGATTAATAAAGTTTATGACTACGGTTTAGGGTGGGGGTCCAGAGGTTGGTGGTGGTGGTGGGGGGTCCAGAGGTTGGTGGTGGGGGTCCACTGGTTGGTGGTGGTGGTGGGGGGGTTCCAGAGGTTGGTGGTGGTGGGGATCCAAAGGTTGGTGGTGGGGGTCCACTGGTTGGTGGTGGTGGTGGGGGGGGTCCAGAGGTTGGTGGTGGGGGTCCACTGGTTGGTGGTGGTGGGGGTCCAGAGGTTCTGGGTGAGGTTCATGGTTGGGGCCCACTGAAGGTGGAGATGGGTAAACAGAGCAGAGAGCAGAATGTCTGCTCCATTTGACTGGACAGAGCTCTCGCCTTCAGCCAATCAGAACAGCCATCTGGCTTATAACACACCGACACCTCACACCTGTTACACACACACACACACACACACAGTGAGTAAATGAATGAGGGAATGAATAAGTTGATAAGTGATTAAGTGAATAAATGAATGAAAGTGAATGAGAGTGAAAGAGTGAGTGAATAAGTGAGTGAGTGAGTGAGTGAATGAGTGAGAGAGTGAGTGAAAGAGTGATTGAGTGAGAGAGTGAGTGAAAGAGTGATTTAGTGAGTGAGTGAGTGAATGAGTGAGTGATTGAGTGATTGCGTGAAAGAGTGATTGAGTGAGTGAGTGAGTGAGTGAATGAGTGAGTGAGTGAGTGAGTGAGTGAGTGAAAGAGTGAATGAAAGAGTGAATATCTCAGTACCGGGTGACACTCTGTAAAATCTTTTTCTCGTCCTGATCCAAACACACAGCAAACGTCGTGTTTCCAGAACCACAGACCCGAAACCTGTCCACCTTCACCTGAGTAACGCTCAGCTGCTGTGCGCGCACACACACACACACACACACACACACACACACACACACACAGTGAATAACTCTACACCTCTCTTTAATTGCAGTAAAATATTGATTTTCTGCAGCTACGACACAGAACAGATTCTTCTTTAAATCACGTGATTCTGGGGTTAAAGTAGCTGCTGCTTCATTTCTGATAAACTTATTTTCAGAGTCGTAACCCACATAAAGCAGCGTATTTACAACACAGAACGCCTCAGCGTGGTTTTAACTGAAAAAAAACTTTCCTGTTTAACAAAAAAAAAGCCAACTGTTTACTGTTTACAGAACATCTTTTTATTCATGAAGATTTGCTTAATGTATATAAACAGATAAAGATTAAAACCCATTTTGTTTTATCTGTTTCACAGTGATTTATTTCTGCATTTTTGAAATTTATATATATTTATATATATATATATATATATATGTGTGTGTGTGTGTGTATGTGTGTGTGTGTGTGTGTGTGTATTTATATATTCGACAGATTATACATTTTAATGTCATTTTATGTCATTTTTCTAGACTTTCTCAGTTAAACATCTTCATCTGATCTGCAGTCAATAAATCAGTGTTTGTTTGTTTACAAAACAGTCAGACATTATGTCAAGTTCAGACGTCTAATTTACATAAAAATAATTGTTTTTCAGTAGAGTGAAATTCATAAGTATAATTATTTAAAGAGAAATCAAGCCTAGCTGTTTTTTTAATCAATAAAGTTATTTATGTGATCTATTAAATAATGTTGAAATGAACTTCGATATCGTAAAGATTCTTTTAAATGTTTTCGTTATATCTGTATAACAAATATCATTATCATTATTATTATTATTATTAGTTAATCTTATGTTTTTAAATTTTTTAGAGGTTTGAATAAGTTTGCTTTAATATTCTTTCCTCCTGAGATGTAAAGTTGGAGTCTGATGATTTTAAAGTGAAATAAATGAAAGTGAATTACGGCAGGTTTTGTAATCTGGAGGCAGAGCTGCAGACTCAGACTGAAAGCACAGCGAGAGGTTTGTGGCTCACTGACACCAAAACAAAAAACACCAACGTGTGAAAAGCTGCAGTGAAAAACACTGGCGCTCCGGTGGCTGTCGGTGCGGGGGGTGTGTGTGTGAGTGTGTGTGTGTTTACGCTGTATATCGCACGCTCACCGTGTTTGTTTTTGGTCGTGTGCTGTGTGTTTTGCACCGTCGCTAAACCCCGCTTCCTTCCTGCACACCAGATTTTTATCTCAACAGATTTGCGTTTAAGAGAATCGCTCTTGTCCCAATTCATCATCACGACTCTTTTCTTTCTCTCACTTACACCTTTACGAATCTCTTTATTTACCTGATTGTAGCTTCTTTTCGTTTTGGAGTTCTGCCTCTTTAAAACCTCCGTCATGGTCAGCTGCAGGAACTCCATTTTAGGATCTGGACACACAAATATATTCAGAATCATTAAGTGCACATCAGCTGTGTTAAGGAGCATCAGTTACTTCAGCATGATCAGTGATGATTAATGATTAATACACTCATTAACACATGAATTAATGAAGGAAATAATAAAAGGTAAAATGTCAGACACTGTGCATTTATTAACAGGAATACAGACAACAAACACGACTGAACAAACTGCAAGACGAGTGAAGAGAGACGAGGTTTTCCAAACTCTCACTGTCTCAGTCTTTTCTCTTTAGCTCCATCACTGATCACATGACCAGCAGCTCATAACGTCCCAGGTTAGAGGAGACGTCATGTGACAGAGTCTGTATTAATAAACAGTGAACAGTAGAGAGTCCAGACTGACTGTGTGTGTGTGTGTGTGTGTGTGTGTGTGTGTGTGTGTGTAGGACAGAGGACACACTCACTGAGTTCCTCCAGAGTCCTGCACACTTTAGTCAGGTTAATCGAGGTGCACACTTTCTCCACCCTCGTCTTCTGACTCCGCCCACTGATGACCACCTGAGGGGAGAGAGAGAGAGAGACAGAGGGAGAGAGAGAGAGAGACAGAGGGGGAGAGAGAGAGAGACAGAGGGGGAGAGAGAGAGAGACAGAGGGGGAGAGAGAGAGAGACAGAGGGGGAGAGAGAGAG